>JAMKCH010061958.1:0-40346 GCA_023653785.1 Ophioderma brevispina
ACTGGTCAAGTCGTTGGCAGCCAATCAGAAAATCCAGCCCGCTCCTCTGAAACGATAACGGCAGTTGGAGAGCCATTTAGTAGGTCCTGTGACTGTGTAGGACCTCTCCTAGGACTAAGTCGGTAATCAACCTATGGACTATCATGGTGCCTTACCAGGTTTCCTGAAGCTAACCTTGAGGAAAATACGGCTAAAAACCGTAGTGAAGGCGTTGACCAAGTTTTTTCACTTGTAGGCATACCTAAGTCAATTCAGTCCGATCAGGGGTCAAAATTGTACATCTGGCCGATTTCAACAAGTGATGTATGACTTGGGGATAGAACAGTATCTGTCCAGTGCTTACCAGGCCGAGTCCCAAGGAGCTTTCAAGATTCCACCAAACTCTGAAGGAAATGATTAGGACTTACTGTTGGAATTTGGAAGGATGGGACGAGGGAGTTCACTTGTGGATTGCGTTGATGACGAGGAGGCAGTTCAGGAAACCCTAGGTTCAGTCCCTTTGAGTTAGTTTTGGGCGAACAGTGCGCGGTCCCGTGAAACTCCTAAAGGAGAAATGCTGAATGATGAAACTGACACCAACCTTTTGACTATGTTTCCAAAAGTTAAGTATTAGGCTCAATAGGGCAAAGGAAAATTGCCAGGGAGAATTTGAAGCAATCCCAGACCAAAATGAAGAAGTGGTATGACCAAGATGCAGAGTAGGGGCTTTAGGCCAGGAGACCACGTAGTGTTGTTTCCAATCCCTGGACCCCACTTGCAGGCAAGATACCATGGTCCTTATACAGTAGAGTCACAAGAAATGAAGTTGATACTACATAGTCAAAAACGCAATAGGCGTAGAGTAGGCATGTGCAATGTAAATATGTTGAAGAAGTATGTAGGTAGAAATGATGATGGCAGTGCAAAACCATGTGCCTCTGTACGTCTTGCTGATTGGAAAGTGCACCTTTTGGATTGGGGGGAAAAAAAGCAGGAAGCTGAAGTTGTAATAAAGCAAAAACAATGATGGACAAGCAGCATGACAAACCCATCAAGTTTCGATGTTCTCAAGAATTTGGATACAAAACTAGTCCATCTTTCAGAAAATCAACAGTGTGAAATCAAGCAGTTGATTCATGAGTTTTAGGATATTTTTCCCGATGTCCTAGTAGAACCACTGCTGCTTTCATGATGTTGATGTGGGTGATTGTGCACCAATTAAAAACAGCACCCTTACAGAGTAAATACTATAAGGAAAGAACATCTCAACGAAGAGATAGAGTACATGTTGGAAAATCAAATAATTGAAGAAAGCAAAAAGTGAATGGCGTTCCCCATGTATTTTGGTTCCAACACCTGATGGTTCCCTTGGTTGTGAAGATTTCAGAAGTGTGTAAATCAATGTTCAAATGGACTGATTCATTCCAATACCTCGTATTGATGATGGCATTGACAAAATGGAAAATCAAAGTATGTCAGCAAGTTTGACCTTTTAAAGGGGTATTGAAGGTTCCCCTTATGACTGCCGAAAGAAATTTCGGCATTTGCACGCCGGATGGGCTTTTTCAGTAACGGGTTATGCCACCCCTTCGGATGAACACCCCCCCCCCGCACACCCAGCCACCACCACCCAACCCACACCTTCCCACACAAAATCGACCCATGGCCTAAACTGCCAAACAAGATCCCCCCATCTGCACCAGGCAACAACAACACTCCCGCACACCGGCGCAGATGCAACCAGCCCAGAATGAAACACCGATGAGACCCCCCACCACATCAGACCAAAAAACCCCCACACTTGTGTCAGATCAAAACTATTGGGAACAGCACATTGGGCAGCGCCCATCCTTGTGTTCGAAAGTTCAGAAAAAAACCTGGACAGTTAAATTGGTCAAGAGTGAGTTTGCCATGCCCACTGTACATATTAGGCATGTGGTAGGTCAAGGCAAGGTCAGCCTGTCAAGGCTCAAGTTGAAGCAATTGAGAAGTTCCCACACCTCAACACGCAAATACCAGGAACGAACTACAGAGCTTCTTAAGGTTAGAGGCTGCTTATTACAGGAAGTTTTGTCACAAAAACTTTTCAGATATTGCCAGTCCTTTGACAAATTTGTAGCCAAAATGTAAAAAATTTTTGTTTGGTTTGGCTAACAGGAATGTGATTAGTTTCCAGAAAAATCAAAGCCATACTGATTATGAATCCGTTCTGATTGCACAGACTTTCGAACAATTTCACAGTTGGCATAGATCGCCAGTGGACATAGGGTGTGGGTGGAGTTCTATTATGCAAGAAGGAGAGGACGGAATAGAACACCCGATTTCGTATTCTCCCAAAGTTAACAACACCAAAGAAATACTCCACTATTGAGCAGGAGTGTCTGCTCTGATTTTGGCATTAGGGCATTTTGATATATATATGGCACCACAGTGCACCCTGTGCTGTTTTTCACAGATACAAACCCCCTCACTTTCATTCACAGGATGAAAAAACAAGAATCATAGGTTAGTGATGTGGAGTTTGACCTTGCTTTACCAAGAGTACAAACCTGGACATCCCAGACACCATCAAAGGCACCACACCCAAACACAGACATAATGTGATGGCTGATGCTTATCCAGAATTGTGTATTAGTCAGAAACAAGTAAAGCTTTTAAAAAGGAAAGTGTGAACATTGGATAAGTTATGTATGTGTAGGAAGTTTAAAAATATTAAGAGCCCTAAATAGGTTACGAAAGTCTGCTTTTCATCAAACTTCTTTCTTTAAAGGGGGAGGGTGTTACCAGCCCCAAGACCCTAACATGATTTATTTCATTTGAGTACAGTTAAGTCATTAAATTAGCACATTAAAATATTGTAAATTAGTCTAAATAAATTGTGATACAAATATTATACCTGGTTTGTGTGCATAATGGGTGTGTAAAGCAAATAGAATGAACCAGAAGACCCGAAGAGATCAGAAAAGCCGGCCAACTTCTGGAATCCTGACCTGGACCTTAGGATTTCATTAGAATGGCTTCATCGAATTCTTCGGGAATCTTAGGTGGCGCACTGCTGCATAATTACAGTCAGTTAGTAGCTGCTATAAGATCCTAAATCTATGCAGTACATATGGAATAATAGAGGCATTTCCAGAATATGACATAATGGACTATATTTAGCACATACTTCAGTATAGAGAGGACCAGTCCTTCTAGTAGTGTTTGAGAGGATATATAAAAGCCTGGTGAGAGAGATGAGCAGGAGGTACATTACCATCATGCTCCAGTTATTAGCAGAGTTCAAGCTAGTGACAGTGACAGTAAAAACATTGTCTCCGATGTGGACATTGCATAGTCAGTTCTAGCTCATCCGTTTCGTCCGATTGTGTAGCCATCTTCGGTTCCGCTTTCGTGGCTCCACGGCACTACCACACCAACCCACCGGATAAAACACAAGCTACAGCACTTTGGACTCTATTTAGTCGACCTCCGAGCTTCGGGACCCCACCACACCAAGGATCATTAGGAGCTGGTTTTGCACCAGACACAGAAACCAAGTCACACGACAAAGTCGGTCCGTGGACACGTCCACTACTGGAAAGTGAAATTTTACGCTGGAATATTCGCCAGGACTATCTTTGCAATGTTCGCATTGTAATTGTAATCTCGCTGCCGCCCGCGTCGCGGCACACCAAACATGCAGTAAGTTTAGTAGTTCATTACGTTAACAACTTGATTATAGATACACTCTTTGATTATTGATACCAATCGATGTTTGAATGCGCGCACGTGACTTTAAACCAACAATTGAAAATAAAGACTTTGTTCTAAAAATTGTAATCAAGTTCACAGTGGATTGTCTAGTTATTCAGGAGTTTCAATCCGTAGTTTAGAGGTGGTGTGGCATTGGGTCAAGGTGACCCGTAACACATGAAATATAATGCCAGAGATTGTTTGCAAGGAAATATGAATGCCCACCCCATAAACGAATTAACCAAGTCGCGCGTAAACGATAAATTCAGATGAAATGCTGTGCGGGAGGTCATTGATGTAAGGAAAAGAACAAGGGATCACATATTAACCCTGGGGAACGTACAGAAATAACCTTTGTCAAAGAGGTGTTTAACTCCGGCAACGACACCGTTTACCTATGCTGGGCGTTAGGAAATTCTGATGTATTTTTTTTGAGATCTGGTTGTAAAGTTTCCGAAATATCGGGTAGTTGGGTACTGATCGAACGACTCGGACAGGTCCGTTTATTATCGTATCTGTATATGGGATTTGTTATGATAAGGATACGGACCTAGCCAGTGAATTCGTCAGGATAATCGCAATTGACCGTAAATTAATATTTAGGCAAGGGAGGCAGCCAGAGAGCCTGAAAAGCACTACTACACTCAACATGTCCAAAGTCATGTTCTGCCTGTTAATAGGGCATGTATACGTAAAGACTTTGACGCAATTCATTAATTGTTGATGGGATATTTTGAAATGCTCAGAAGTGCGAGAGAAATAATAATAATAATAACAGTAACAACTAACTGAACGTTAGGGGGGAAATTGATTATTCACTAGTTATAATGAGCTTTCCCTATAGAATTATTCAAATTAATTAATATTAATTATATTGTTATTCTAGGGGATTAGAATTGCATAAAATTATATTCATATCTTTTACCGAATAAAGCGCAAACAATATATGACGTTAGGGAGGAAAGGAAATTTCCCCCTAAGTATAGTACAGTGAATAGTGGTTTTCCCCATCTAGTAGCCACATGCTAAGGTCGGATAATAATAATAATAACGATAAATGACTTTATTTGCACGCCTCTACGGAGAACCCAGCACCTAAATAAGAATCTCTAACACTCTTAGAGTGGCTTATCTTGCTCGCACCTCCCTGGCAGTTTCAAAAAACATATTAGTGATGAAATGCGAAATGAAACTAACCTCATTAATTTGCGTATAATCTATTTATTATTTTATTATTAATGCCATTGTATTAGATGCTAAAGCCCAAACGCAAACATGCATGTTCAAAAACTTGACTGGTGTTTGGCATTGAAAAAAAAATTATAGGTTATTGAAGTATAATTGATTCCTAGATGGCCTACTATTATCTAGCAATGAACGGATTTCAAATTTGACAAATCTAGTAAATTACGAATATATATTTAGGTCATATTTTAATGTCCACACATAGTCTTGATGGACATAAAAGCTTCTTCTCGTTAATTAGATGTACGCGTTTGTATGTAATCAATCCTGAAAGAAAAACAGTACTATATCGGCATATTTGGAATGGTCTACGCAAATTTTTAATTCAGTTCTACTTTTTCGAGAAACCAAATTTGTCAACATAATCATTTTAGACAGGGCTGACATCATAGATTGTAGTATAAGTTTTTAGAGGGTATATATACGATGCAGAACTGTTACTTGAGATGAGCAGTAGTCGATATCAAGTCATCGACGTATTTCAAGTTCCTACTAGAAGTTGTGAATTGTGGTGACATGCGTGAATTATCGTGCTGACCCGTGCCTGGTCAGATGACCGTGCATTATCTTGACAGGCACTATTGCATTCGTGAAAATAATGCACGCTGAAAACAAATGATACATAATAATACGAGAGTGTATGAGTCATACGGCCAAGGTCGTTGACTGTGTGTTTTGCAGAGTGCTGTCGTCTAAATCCGTCTTGTCTGTCTGTAATAATGGAATGTTGGTCAAAAGATACATAATCTGTGAGCTAAAAGATACGTTAATGATTTATAAAAATTGATGTAAGAGGATACTGAACAGTCTGAAGTATAGTCAATGTATGATCGCCCTTTTTAAAATATATTTGCACACCAAACATGATGACCTTGAAAAGCCTGTGTCCAAAAACTGAAATAAAAATTTGACAGCTATAACATCAGACCCTATAAAGTTGGAGTGCATAAAGGGCCCAGCATTGCAAGTAACCTAGATGGTGCAGCAAGCAAATGATTGGCAGAATTTCACAGTCATGCACAGAGTTGGGTGGTGTTCTCATGTAGCAGACAAAGTCCTTGTTCCAATTATTTTAAGAGTTTAGGACATGGTATATGCCTACTAGGCAATTCATTTACATTTCCTAAGCAGCTAGGAACAAAACTTTTGATTGGGGTGACAGCCCAACCATCACAGTGGATAACTTCTCAGTTCATTGACATGTAATGGATGGCATGACCCATGGTGTTGAGAGTACCATTATCCAGATAACACACACTATGCGTTACAATATGCTCATCAACCCAGGGCACAGTTCAGTGGTTTACATCGAAATGTATAAATTTGGGGGATTAAAGGCCACAACATTGCAAGTTACTCAAGCACAATATGCCAGCAAGCAAATGATTGGCAGAATTTCACAGTCATGCACAGAGTTGGGGGTGGCTCAGTAGAAGTACAAAAGTCCACTGCGTTCAATATTTAATCATTAATGACATGGTATTTGCCCTACTAGGAAATGCATTTACATTTCTAAGCGTCAAGAAACAAAAAAATTTGATGGATTGACAGCCCACCATCACAGTGGTTAACCTCCCAGTTCATTGAATGTAAGGGATGATCTGGCCCATGGTCTTGAGAGTACCATGAGGTGTACAATGCCAGAAAACAAAAGCGGTGATTAAAACCGGTTTCTGATGGAGTTGAAGTTTGTAATCTCGCGTGCAATGGGCATGGGGTTATTAAACATATTTAGGATCTATTTGATTGAAAAACTACCCACATTGTTCACATTGATGAACAGTCATAACAAGCGCAGGAATGTAGAAATTAAACAAAATTGAAATCCTAACACTTCCACGAGAGAGTTGTTGAATGCGTGATGAACAGGGGACCGGCTTAGTTCTTGGAAATTGGGGCAAATTGGCCAAGTTACAGGGTAAAAAGTGCCGGGTGGGGAGGGGCACTCTCCTATGAAATGGATATGGGTGTAAGGCTGCCATTTCCAAACCAGGGGCATCGGTGAAAGGGACTGCAAGAAATAGTGGTCTTTGGGTGTATTCAAAATTAAAGGTCGTTGATGCATGAGTATGGTTGATGCCTGACATAATACTGTGGTTATATTTAATCTATCTATACGAGAGGGTTTCTTTTGATCTCAAGTATTTACACTAAATTAAGTACTAACATCCCGCTAAGCGATGCGTTGTCTTTTTAAAAGATATTCTTGTTACTTGTACATGACATTGACATGAACTGATCTTGTGTATTCTAGGTATCTTATATCTTACACGAAAACTCAGGGGTGTGTTTCTAAAATTAAACTTGTGAATGAAAGAAACCTATTAACTTTGCCATAGGAGTTGATACTTTCATTGACTTATAGTAACAAGTATTAGTGTTTTAAAAATCTGTTTCATGTAAGTTTGAATTTGTAATCTCTGTGCATGGGCGTTGGTTAAAAATTAGGATCTATTGATTGCGAAATACCCACAATGTTCACATTTAGTAATGAAAAGTCAAACAGGGGGAGTGGGTACTCACTATGAAATGGATACGGGGGTAAGGCTGTCGTTTCCAAACAGGGACAACCCATGGTATTTCAAAATTAAAGGTTGATGCAAGAGTATGGTTGCTGTCTGAAATATATATGTGGTTATGATCTCAAGTATTACACTAACTATTAAGTATAACATCCCGCTAAGCGATGGGTTGTCTTTTAAAAGACATCTTGTTCCCTATACGTGTGCACTATCAATGATCAACGCAAGAGCTGTTGCAAAAATGCTACACCAATAAAAAATCCTTAGGCGAGCCCTGGTGGCGACATCGTATGATGACTCATCGAGTCGCAACGTTTGGAGCATATCAACCACTCAGTTATATGTTGAAATATAGCCATAAAGTCATTTGTTGTTATGACCTAAATGCTAAAGCCTGATTTCATATGTGCATGTTATTTAAGTAATAACAAATAAAAGACACAGGACGAGTCCTTAAAAAGGGCAATGCTTCTGCATTTTAGTGCACAATTGTGAAATGCGAAAAAACAATTGAGTTTTTTGATCACTATATGTAAGGATACTATGCCGGCAATCAACATAAAGTTCAACCTTTATTGTGAAACAAAAGACATTCAGTTTTAATGTTACTTTTTCTCGCCACCCCCCCTACATCTGGTATTATTTTGAAGTAGAAATCACATGCATGAACACCACGCTTCAGTTTACCATACTTTCCCTTTCAAGGGAACTGGTATCTAGTGCAAAGGCACAAATCACTATATTACATACTATAAATATTAAGGTGTGTGTAGTAGGATACATGTCATACTTGTGCACAAAAGTTGTGCCTGTGACACACATGAAGATTAGTATGCTTGAGAAATAGGTCATGTATCAGTGTTAAAAACTATACATACAAACAATGTAATTCTGTACCACAATTGTATCTTATATAACAATGGAATTATTATTTTGGATATAAATTGCTATAGAAGTCATTCTACAGTTTATTTGTCAAGCAAATTTGCAATCTGACCCAACCCAATCAGAAAAAAACACAATGTTACATAGCTACCTTTAGGGTTCGGGACAGTCCTCATTTTAGTGCAAGCAGGGAATGTCACTATCCCTAGTGGTGCAAGTAGGGTATGTTATTCACTGACATGGCCTGCATGGAAATATGAGACTCTTTAAGTCAACAGGCAGTATCAGTAACAGCTGAGAAGTGTAAACATAGGGCTGTTTGCACACAATAAGAACTGAGTACCACTGATGAGGGTGGGGGGTGGGGGGGCTTGGTCAATCAGGATTAATCTTCTGCCTGCAGAAGAAAAAGTGATATAGGGTAACATTAGATCAATTTACGGACATAATTCTGCAAACCCGGTTGTTTTTTATTACACATTTTCATGTGTTTGGTAAATAAAACCTATAATTCCCGTGTGGGGACTGGAATTTGGTGCAAGATTTGATCTGGATAATTTCAACTATAATAAGTTAAATATCCAAAAGCAAAAGGGTGTTAAAGAAAATGAATGACGAAGATTAGTTGATCCTTGGGATATAGCAACCCCCTCATGTTAAACGATTCACTTGGAAAAGGAAAGGGCCTTTGCAGCAATCGAGGCTAGATTTTTTTCTTGTATCTAAAGAATTACTAAAATTTACTAGAAAACACGGAAATTCTCCCTGGTTACCGAACTGATCATTCACTTATAAAGGGGGGGGTTCGTCCATATACGCTGCACTGCGCGTGCAGTGTCGATATACGATCACGTGCGCAGCAACTCAACGCAACCGGCTGCAGCTGCCGTTAAAATAAATTTAACTCGGTTGCAGTACCGCAATGCAGCTTACAATGGAAGAGGGACCCGACTTCGAGCCCACTGCAACTTCCCACCCCCGTACCGCAACGCACGTGCAGTTAGTATGAAACGAACCTTAACTCTATGTCGATGTTATACGATATTAAATGTAGAAAAGGGTTCTGGAAGTTAATAATAAATTATAAAGAAATAAACTATGTGCAACAGATGAAAAAGGTAAGGGGAACTTAAAGTCAGATATGCTGCCACCCCTACAAGTGACGTCATTTTAGGGAGAAGGTTAACTGCTGTGTGACTTTTTTTGCCATTAAATGGTAAATTTCGTGTACAATTTACATTTATGTAGCAGTTACTGTGGAAGGAGGGTCGTACGAGAGCCAAATTGTGTAAACACGTATTTCATACGGAATAAATCGAAATCTCATCATAGTGCGCAGTTCACACTCCATAGAAAAACGTTACACAAGTGGCATCTCGCTAGTGGGGGAATGTGGATACACACATTATTTCTAGTTATCATGTAGGCTTTTGGGGTTCAGGTACAATACATCAGCTGAATACCCACGACCAAATACCTCCGAGAGTATCGCTATGGTGTGTTTTCTTGCTGAAAGACTCGTACACATGCGAATGTAGCGAGTGTCATTGATGGTTTTCATTTAAGGAAAAGGCTATGACCCGACAGGCGGCCCAATAATGCGGAAATGGCTATCGGCCCGATGTCGTGGTCGATAGCGCGTCAGCGGCCGCATACCACTATTTACCCGGACAGTCGGGTCGATAACCATTCCGCATTATTGCGCGACTGTCGGGTCAATAGTGTATGATGCCTCTATCCGCGATTTACTTGTGCATTTTATTCAACCGATTCAGGAGAAAGTGGTTGAAGCCGCCCCAAGGAAGATTAAATCCGGCAGCCCTTGTTTATGGAAGGCAGACTACTGCCCCTGCTTTTCGAATTTGGACCTATATTACTGGGTCATGTGAAGTAAAGACATGTGAAAATAACCAACTAGCCCAGTTCCAAAAACACCGGGGCGATAAAAACCCGGGCGAGATCAACAAATAGGCCTACACCGAGTAGGGCAGGCACAACAAGAATCTTTGGGCACAACTAGTCAGGCTTGTGTTATTTTCTCTTCATCCGCTGCACATGTCACGATGATAACAATTTGCGCCGGGATTTCTAAGGAAGATTTTGGGATAACCAAAACGCAGGAGGGGGATACTCAGATTTTGATCATGACGAAAAGACTGCTGATGCTGGATCATACGGAACCTATATGAATAGCTAGTTTAATTAGTTTTGATCAGATTCGAGTTGTCGCACACAGTCGCACTGGTTATCGGTTCAATAGTCATTTCGTTTCTGTCAACCGGCAGTCGGGGAATAGTCATTCCACCGTGTCTTATTCACCGACTGTCGGGCCGATCGCCACTTCCCTTTATTTTAAAGAAATAGTTATGCCTATTTTCCTTTTATTACGTTTTAACGATATGTATCCACAATGGTCCGAATCTTAGGAAACGTTTTAAAATTCTTTCACCTACTTATAAGCAAGATAACGGCTCAAAACCGACTATTCGCGATATAATATCGTCTTGAATGTGGTGGGGCTTGCTATTTTCTGACCATGTCCGAGCCGCAGGCGAGCTCGCGAGACGTGTCAGAAACTATCAAGCGAAAATGGTCGCTTGTGCTTATCGACCTTTATCTAAAGCATACAGGGTTGACAAACTGCCTTGGATTGCTGTTAAACAGATAGCAACCAAAATGTTCGTCTTTATTGGTGAGATTACACTCGTCTTTCTTTCTTTTCTTGGGCTTTGAAATCTGAGGATAATATACGTAGCTGAGTGCATTATTTTAGATATAGCTCGGAGCATGATGTGCACTTTGGACTAAAGGCCGAGTATCAAGGAAGTCCAATGAAAGATCATGGTAAAATACAAACCCTTATTTTCCAATATCAGTCCAGTTTCCGTTCAGTTTTCAGGTTCATTGATTTCATTCATAACACGACCATGACGACAGTCCAATATGATCTCATGCATATACTATTTAGAAGTGATGCTTGAAGTTATAGGTGTATATATATAAAAACAATATAGTATTAACACTTCGTTCATATACCATATGTCTGTCAAACTGTGCATGAAGAAACGCAACATTTGACCCTGGCTGTTTACACTACGTCAACTGTGACGAATTGTGTTGTCATAATTGGCAGAATTTCTACTTTCTATGCTGAAAAAATGAATTATGTTGTGCAGAAATAGGGCCTAGATTTCTGTGATAATCATTTTTAACCCCCTTCCAATGGGATTTATTGTCTTAATATTGTAACAAATCTTTGACCTTTGCTTCACAAGAGTAAATTGCAGATAATCACAGATTCACTTAATTCAATGAAATCGTGCATGAAGTCATTTTAATGTTTAAGATATTAATTAAACATTGTAACATTCAAAACTTAATTATCACCAGGCCCAGATAGTAAAACGGGACCTCTTTTTAATAATTTATTCTCTAAATCTATTTTAGTTTCAAGTAAGCTCCAAGTCTATTGTCATAAGTTGCAATAACTTTGGAAGACATTCCTTCATATTCAAAGGTGACATCACGTTGAAGGACGACTTATTGACGAACTAGACAAACGGACATGATTATAACTTTCTTGCCATCTCAAGCGGTCCCGTTTTTTTAAATTGAATTGTGACTTTGTGGACTGGGGCAGTTGAGCAATACCATTTAGAACAGTGTTTTTATTTGTGCAAAACTGTTAAGCAAAAACTCTTATTATCCAAAATCTTACCTGTTTCAAATTTGTTTTAAAACTATGTCTATGTTATAGACATAGCCATTTCTATAACATGCTATTTCAGACGGAGAGTGTAAATATGGCTGCAATTTACACTCCATACGTTTGTTCAAACCAAAAATGAATTAATTTTTGTGGCTTACCTATGTTGTCAGGGGCCAACTAAAGCCAATTAGAACATATATTAATGTATTTTTCCTCCAATATTATTACTATTAGCAGAGCTCTGCTCATTGAGGGAGAGTAGAGTTCTTGGACCTGCCTTGATTAGTATGATAATTTATTGAGAGGTTGGGTTTGAGTGAGTTGTGGTGTTGGGTTGGATTCCATGTAAACATTTATTGATGGAGGCGGGTGTGTATGTGTGAGCGGAGATATTTTTTTTGAATTGAGGAAGAAACGTTATACTTTGCTTAGGTAATGTGGGAACTAGTGCTGCCATTATAATTGAATTTTTGATATCACCATTCCATTTGACACATTTTAAAATAAACAATTTTAATTTATTAATGTCCATTTAGAAACAATCATATAATTAACTGACTTACTGTTTTTTTTTTAACTATTCATTAATATTTTGACAGTTTCAGAGGGGATTGTAACTTATCGTTGTCTTCACGCTCCAGTCTCTCCAAAACCCCGTGGTCACCTACGAATTGTTTCCGGCTGAATGGTGATCAGAGAAAAAAGAATTACAAGGTAAAATATCAACTGGATCGCTTCGTTTAATCGAATTGACAATTAAATTAAAGGGGCATTGTGTACAAACAACCCGACTTTGCAAAGTTATAACAGTAGAATTGTACTAGTGAGTAGTGGCCAAGAAACTTGTTTTTGACCTAAAAAAGTTGGGCAACAGAACATTTTGTGTTTATCATACGTCCATGTCACAGAATACAGCCTGTCTCAAAAAAAAATGTAACAATCAGAAAAAAAATTGTTAACATGAAATTTCAAAATTAGTCCATTCTTACGTACATATGTAAGAACAAAGACAGCTTTCCAATGGTGTTTGTTTTCATCTCATGCTTTTTGTCCGGTGTACCAATCGACGGCCAACAAAAAAAAATAATAAAAATGTTAAAAAAATGAAAAAAAAAATGAAAATTAAATAAAATTTTCGATTAAAAAAAAAAAAGCAGATTGTTTTTTGGAATTTTTTTTTATATTGTTTTTCTTTTTTTATAGATCGTTTTTTTATATTAAAAAAAAAAAATTTTTTGAATTTAAATTTTTTTTTTAGAATTTTTTTTCACTATGGATTTTTTTTTGGCGTCTTGGTACGTGCGTGTGTTTTGAAAAAAAAATTGGATGTGAGGGAAATAAAATTTTCGCTATATAAATGGCTGGGGTTACAAATGGAAACCAGCCACGGAGGAGACGAGGCGTGCGCTGTTTTGTTTCTGCCTCTGCAGCCATCATGTAGTAACTGCCTGTCGCATATAACTAATTGCGCAATATTCGTCTCAGATTATACTGTTCACAACCAAAAAGTGATCATTTTGCTGTTTGTTGTGGCTTTGGGGCGAGGGAAAGGAAGCGGCAGATCTTATTTGAACCCCTCTTTTTGACGTCACAATTTGACGCCCTAGCTTTACTGAAAAAGCTCACTTTTTCTCAATCGTCTGTGTTTTAAACAGTGGTTCATATACCACCCGCTCACTCTTTACCTTCTTACCACCCCCAACTACTAAACCCTTTATTTTTCTTTTTCCCCAAATGACATCCTTTTCTAGACGGGTATTATTAAACTTGTTTATTGTTGATCCTACTCCTGTTATAACCCCCGTTGCAATTTTGTACAATATGCCCAGGGAAGGGGTGGTATCCTTGGTATAACAGGAGCAGTGGCATGGAGGGGCCGAAGTGCTCCCAGCCAAACCCTTGCCGCAATTGCCCCCTCCCCCGTTCGCCCCCAATAACTGACCGTTAGACAAGTGTTCTTTGGAAAAGGCCCCAAATGTCCCCGTCAGAAATGCATCGGCGCCCTTCTGCCCCCCCCCCATTGGAAAAGGTCTGAACAGACTATAATATTTCTATGGCTTTTATTTAATGTAAGGCATCCTTTGGGTCGAAGGTGTGTGGTGTGTGTGGGGGGGGGGGGGTTTGCCACGTTAAACTGGCCAAAATGGTACTTATGGTAATTATGATGCTACTATAAGTAAATACTGACAATTTTTGTATATCATGTCTTTTTTTAGATTTATTGTGTATTACTTTCTATTATATAACCTCACAGTTATGACGTCCCTATTCATTCATATTAAAACATTATTGTTTGTACTTTATTTGACGAAAGGACATGTGTAGCTAACACTGAATATAACAAGAGGATGTTGTCCCTATTTAACGAAAAAATCTGGGGTCGAATTTAGTAAAAAACCGTTGGGTGGACGAATTCGTAGACACAAACATTTTCTTTATACAGATTATTTCCCTTTATGAGAGGCCTATGAAATTAGTAATGTTGTGGCATGCTGGAAATGTTATGACCTCGGTACAAACATAGTTTTTTTTCACTCACGTATGTTCCATCCCTTTTCATAATTACGTGCATTACTAGCATGTTTAAGGGATTCAATGAGAGACCGATACCCCTTTTCATACTTTACTTTATATAAAATGTTTTTAAATGCAATGTCCAATTGAAATTTATTATTGTTTTATCATGATGTATGGTGTTCACATTAATATCAATATTAATCTGATATTTACTATTGTTTGTATGTTTTGGGCCTTGTGTATTCAGCAAAATGTATCTGTTAGATTTATATGTAATGGACTGTGTATAACCCGGATCCACCAGCCTTCAGTTGGGCAGAGGGTCAGGGGCATCCACGCGTTCTGGCTGCCGGGTGGTCGTGCAGGTTTGTTCTGTGTTGGACACACGTGGGGTGGGAGATGAGGGCGGGCTGGGGTCAAGGGCGCAGCGGCCCCGCCGCCTGGCATCGGGGCGCGGGCTGTAGAGGAGCGCAAGAGGACAACAACAGCAGAAGGAAGTTAAGTAAAAGCAGATGGGATAAGGGGTGAGGGGGGTGACTAGGATGAATTGCGCTGCAGGGGGGTTGATGTACTGGATTAGGGATAGGGGGGGTGACGGGCCGCCCCAGGGAGGTAACCCTTGTATGATATATGGTCGACCCCATGTTAGGTAGGATAAGGTTTACCTCAAATGCATGCTTTCAGGGCCTTGCTTTCTGCCACCCGTTTCACCGCATCCCGCCCAACTGTACGTACCCCTGTGTACACATGTGGCGCGCCTATATTACTCCCGCGTCCTATGCCTTCTGAAAAGCTTGCATTTGAGTTATACTCCATGTGCTCTTTGTTTTTGCGTTTGCCCCCATGATAATTTTTAGTAATAATTATTTTTTATCTATTTTACACAGAGCTCGTTTCACTTCCCCTTGGCTACGTGACGTGAAAAGCATCCACGGTTTTTTTCCCGCCTTAAATCTTAAGTCCTTTTAATTCGGTATTTAATGTACCCCACTTTAGAACCGCTCCCCTTTCTATATATTAATATTTTCTTTTAGTCATTTTTTGTGTATGTCTGTGTATTCGACGTTGTCTCGTCCTTTTGGTGTTTCTTAGTATATTGTTGTCTGTTTTTTTTTTGGTCATGACTGATGCTTAATAATGTAACCTTCAACCATTTTCCTTTAACAGCTCTATAAATCATTCTAAAGACCCTTTGATGAACTGATGGTGACCACTCCAGCATTATCCCGTGTAATACTATACCATCGACAACATAAACCCCCACGAACCTAACATAGTAATTCTAACCTGTCATTATTTCATTCAAACATTGAGCCTTAATAAACCTTCCAATGACATTGGTAAATTTCTTTCATTTCCATCAACATTTGACATATATGGTTTTTCTGAAACCTGGTTTTCCACCTCCGCATAACGCTCATTAATTAATTGGTGATTTCGCCATTGAAGAATTGTATAAGGCAGGACCGGAAGGAGGGTCGGGCGTTTCCTTTATTTTATACCTAACTAAATTACAGTAACCGTCCCGACCTTTCGCTTAAGTGTTCTGACTGTGATTCTCTTTGTTGAACGTTACACATAACTCCACAACATTATTGTTGGTATAAATTATCCACCTGAAATAGTCAATTTCACTGACTTCCAGTTGCAATTTGACCGAGTTCTGAATACCATTTCCATGAAAAAAAGAAATGTTATGATATGGGTGATGATAACCTTACCGTGCTGCACCTACCTGATTCTAAAGTCAGAGATTTTTATCAACTTGTTCTATTCGCATGATTCCATCCCATGCCATTGACAGTCCAACCAGGATAGGCCGAATAAATATGGTCAATGACTGCAACTCTCATCGAACACATTTTAAATTGAACCAATGGACTTGACATCAATTCCAGTTCAGGTGTTTATTATCAACATACCCCTCTGAATCATTACCCCATCTTCTTACTAACAAGAAAAACATAGGCCTAGATAATGAGATCCCAATCTACACCGCTTTACCAGACGTCCCACGTCAACCAAGCCAATAACATCAAGGTCTGAAAAATTGCCCTCTCTCTTATAGATTGGCAATCCATTAAAGCAACCTGATCCAGACTTAGCCTACAATGATTTTAACAATAATGTACCGACCTCTTCAATATTCACTGTCCTAACAAAACCAAGATTATCTCTAGACGTAACTCACCCAAAAACCTGGATTACCAAAGGCCCTATTAAATCACTTAAAACAAAGGATAAATTATCAACACAAACCTATATGCTAAACCAACGACAGCTAATATAATAACTAAAATATAATAAATACGCAATCATCTTAATCTCTTACTTAGACCTAGTAAAACATCATACATACGTAATAAAATTTGAAATAATAAAATAATACTAAAAAGTGTGCAAATACTTAACGAACTACTTGGACGCCAATAAAGAAATCAAATTTTTCCTGACTTCTTCAAACGACAACGGGGATAAGTTAACCGATGATAGGGTTATTGCAGAGAACTTTAACAACCTTTTTGCAAAACCTGGTAAATCTCTTGCCGCTAAAATCTCTGATCCGCCCAATGATTATGCACCACCACCTGTGAATAATCATCTTTTAATAATCCAAAATAGCATTTTATTTATCCCACTTCCGCTGCTGAAATTGACAAATACATCAAATTGAAAAAACAGCAACAGCAGTGCAGGGGGCTGATGGTGCTATCAGTCAACAATCTTCTTAGCAAATTATTCCCACCATCACATTGATTCCTGTTTGCCCATATTTTAATAACTCATTTTCTACGGGCATTGTCCCATCCTTACTAAGAGGCTTATGTTATACCGGTCTTCAAAGCCGGTGATAAGTACGACTTTACTATTACAGACCAATTTCAATTCCTACCAGCTATCTCCAAACTACTTGAAAAGATTGTTTACAGTCGTGTATGGACTTAATAGTCCCGTCACAATATACTCCCTCGCAAACAAATGGTTTTAAGGGCCCTAAACGAATCGACATCACATGGCAATTATGAGCTTATGCTCCAAAGCCAAAAATCTTACCAAAACTTCACAACCATTGTATGTTTTCTCTTGATCTTAGCAAGCTTTGAGTAACATAAACCATGATTTCTTCTTCATAAACTCAGATAAACTATGTATCAGAGGCCTTGCCAACATTTTGATTAAAAATTACCTCTCTGGTAGAAACAAAGGATTTCATTCACAACATCTTATCGAAATACTACAAATGTCATATGTGGAGTTCACAGGGTCTATTCTGGGACCCCTTTTGGTTCTTTTAGATTCAATTACTCCATCATGCTCCAAAATACCATACCCCATTTTAGTTTATTTGCAGACGAACACAAATATTTTATTCTCACATCATGACCCTAAACATTGGAAACATTATAATACTGAATTAAAATCAAAAAAAATTTTTTTTTTCCATGGTTTGTAAAACTAAATTAAGTTATCTCTCAACCTTAAAAAAACTATTACTAAATTTAAAATAAGCACCGTAACAAACAAGACATTACACCTAAGCTTTTGAAAATAGATAATACGTTAATTCAGCAAGTTGAGACTACTATTCTAGGCCGACTCTTTTGAATTACATTTATCATGGACATCACAAACACAACATGTTTCTAAAATAGTGGTCTAAATACATGGTATAATTCGTAAGTTCGACCGTTCCTCCCATCTGAGTCACTGAAACATTATATAAATTCTCCTTGTTCTACCTTATTTTCTTATGGGTCAATGATATGGGCCGACTCACTCAACGATGCCAATCTTGACTCGCTATTTTCTAACTTCCAAAAAGAATTAATAAAGAACATGGTACTACTCTATATGGGCTGCTCATACTGACCCCCTTTTTTCGTCTCTTAAACACTGAAGATTTATGCATCTACAAACTACAGCTTGCCCATCTTTTATGTTTCCGATATCATCAGGATCTCCTCCCCAATGACCTCATATCTGAGACTCTTTAACATTACACACCTTCTCTCAGTTTTTGTTTTTTTTTTTTCTATAAATCTAGACACGCCAAGACTTTTTCATCAAAGAAAACGAACACATTTTTTGCCAGAAACACCCCAAGTTCTCAAGGCCCTCTATTTTGGAAAAACCTACTGATCACCTAAAAATTCCCCTTCCTTTTGCGTCTTCAAAACGAACTAAAAAATAACTTGTCATCATTTCTACAACAATGACCTTTCTCTCCATAAACCTTTCTCAATTTCTGTTTCAACTTTTTGGTTTCAGTTGACATTTTCAGTCGGTTTTATAGCTTTTTATTCTGTCCGTCCTGTCATGTTATTTTGTCAGTAGGTTTAGTCGTAACGCGTACGTCTCCAACATCGTCTTGTCCTGTTTTGTTGTTGTTCCTTCTTTTGTGAAACTGACCCACGTCTATGATTTTTGCAAAGAGTTTTAAATCCAGGACCATTTTCCCACACTATCGCCATACATATACAAATTTTCTTTTCTTAAAATTCCTTGTAGACAAACTATACTTATTGTATTTTTTATTATCAATTTATTACCAAGTAGAGTCCTGGGAATGTATGTTCTCCATCTAGTCAAGTTATTCCTGTAACATTTTTTTTTCAAGGGCACTACAATCCCCACGCATGCGTTTTAGCAGGTTCTCATCTCAATCAACATTGCTTATCAGGCAATATAATTGTATTCGATATTGCATATTTGTTTTGTTTAGAGCATAATTATTTCTATATTGTATATTTGATGTTGAGATGAAATGAAATTTGATGATTGATGTGATTGATTGATTGAGTATAACACTCTATCAATACGCCGGGATTTTGTGAAAAATCTCTATTGCTTGCATGATGCGCCATCTTCATAGATCTTGGGTTGATTAACAAACCTTCCATATAACCCCCCATAAGAACATAGGCCTACAATTGAACATCAGATGTACTATACATCATGCTTGGCCATATTTTTGTCAGCTATATATCTTGGGCCAATTAATTTAAAGTGCTTTGGATTCACATTGACAAATGGATGTTGATACATATTAATTAGCTCAAATATCCCAATTTGGTAAGTGTCGTCCCCTGTTGGTGAATTTGAAATAAAGTGCTATATTGGATTTTGTTTTTCGGGTAAATGAAAGGAATTGGGCACCTTGAATTATGTTTGTTCTCATAATATAAAAAAAGAAAGGGGGACGTAGGTATTTCAATTTTAGCGAGGCATTAGCCTGGACATGGGCCCGAAATTGGCTTCTTGCACCACCGGTTTATTGTCCATTGTATGAACTTGTAGGGGATACTTGTGCAGACGCCATCATAGCACCCGCCACCCCCCTGACCGCGACACACCTATCCACATTCATATATCAGTTTCTTTTTTCAGTGATTCAGGGGACAGACGTTCACAAAAAGCTTTATTACTTTTCAGTTGTGAACATTGGCTAGGAAAAATTTCCCAGGATTGTGCCCCCCCTGGCCTTCGCGAAGGGCGGAGCGCTAAACAAGGAGGTTGCTGGAGGGGGAAAGCTTTGCATTTTGAATGTTTTTGGTTAAAAGTGTTAAAATGATTGGGGGGGTGGGTTTCAAGGTATCGAGCCCCACCCCCCCCCCCCCCGCATCAATTATTGGTGGGTGCCAAGCCCCCGTTTCCAAGCCCCATCCACAACAAACAGCAAAATGATCCAATTTTAGTCTAATTTTGTGTGAGTTCGTCTTATCGTGGTCCAAACACAGTGCATCTCAAGTACGATCCGCCATAGAGATTTGTCAGGCTACAGCATCGGTGCAGCAGCGTAATGGCTTGCTTCAAACTGTTCCTCAAGGTTCTTGTCTGTGCATTGTTGCTCCAGGGCATAACCAAGACATGTTTCCTATTGCCAGAGCCCCACTTCTTGCAAGGAAACTCACTCAGATCGGCCAATTTTGTGTGGGTAGGTCTAATGAGCGAAAGTAATGCATGTCAACACGGCATTCAAAAATCCAGAACAAAACAAGACCCTCGTCTCCGGCCAGTAACTCACCTCCCGTGGCTGGGTCCCGGCATTTGTATCCCCCCCCAGCCCTTTATATAGCGAAAATTTTATTTTCATTCACTTCCATTTTTTTTATCGTACAACGACGTGCCAAAAAAAATCCCAAGTTGAAAAAAAAAAAAAAATTCTTCAACGAAGAAAAAAAAATCTCGGAAAAATTCTTTAAAAAAAAAATTCTAAAAAAAAAATAAAATTTAGAAAAGAAAAAAAAATTAAATTATTTAAAAAATTTTAAATATGGTCCAAATACGTTTAGTAAGCTCAAATTGTCGTGTGGTAACAATGAGTAAAAACGTCTATGGTGACCTGTCTGTAAAAATGCAACTCATTAGGAGATATACGCAAAATAGGCTAAGGTCAAATGTTTATTAAGCAAAGGTCAAGGTCTTACACTGGTTTGATGAAAAAAATTTTTTTTAAAATATCTTTAAATTATAAATTACAATATTATTATGTTGGGTCATACCTACACTTGGTAGCATCTGGACTTTTGTCCCCCATTGGAGTGTGTGGGAAAGTGGCCCCCTCCCCTGTAACCACGAGGAAGATCCAAGAGGGCAAGTATACCCAACATTCTTTAAATTAATGTAATTTTTTCATTTTTTAAGATACTTTTAAAATGAATCGAACAGTAAAGACCTTGACCTTATGCTGGATAATGTTTGACCTTTGCCTCTTATGTGTTACAAAAAACAATATCTTCATAGTGAAGCATTTTACAGACAGGTCACCATAGACTTTTTTTTACTCTTGTTACCACACGACAATTTGAGCTATACTAAACGTTTATTTGGACCATTATTTAAAATTTACCCCTGTAGAAACTTTACCCCCCTCCTGTGGAAAATTGTCGACATTTTCCAGAGGGACATTGTGGGCTAAAACCTTCCTAAAATGCCTCTGAAAGTCAAATCAAATCGTCAAACCTTACTGGCCAAAGATTAGTCATGGAATTGAGGATTTTGACTTAACTATATCGCTGGTTCCTCCACGCTTGGTTGAGAGTCGATGGAAAATAGCGCAAGGCACATTGTTTTTAAATTCGCGCACATGAAATTACCAATATAATTTTATACGATATTTGCTGTCCGTTGCGTAATCGCAGAAACGTCGCCTCGGGGTCGCGAAAAAAGGTCTGATTGTGTTGCTAGGGATCCAAATCTACTAGGAGAGTCTTGCGCGTACGGCCCGTAAGGCTGTGCACACGATCGTGCAGCATCCCCCTTAACTTCATGTCTATTCAATTTTCGCCGGGTTTTTCATAAGAAAATTAGTGTCCAACACCTATATTCTATGTTACACACTGGTTAGTTAACGGGTATGTGTCACTCAACCCGAATCGTGAATGTGGTAACAACACCTGGCTATAAACAATGGCCCTACATACCCGCCCTTGTAATATCTTTATCTCATGTTTTGCTGAAGTATAATACATATCCATTGGTCTCTGATATTGGGAAAAATAAAAAAGTAAAAAACACCTTTTTTATAATTTTTAAGAAATGTGCCGTTTTAGTGCGGGCACAGACATTTAGTGGATCGTAATAATTTATTATGATTTAAACTTGGGGGTTTGTTTTTCCCTTAGCCCCAGATGGGGACTCAGAATTGTTATACAACCGTTGGTTATTTGGTCGCACGTCCCATGGATCTAAGCAGAACTTACTGATCATCCCTTCCACCATTATGTAAGCTGTTTTCGTATCTTTTAGAGTTTCTTTATGAAGTTATCCCTTTTAAAGAATTTCATTCTGTTTTCAAGTGTGAATAACTTAGGTTAACTAATACGGTCAACCGTTTTCATCACTCAACCAGAAAGTGCACAACTCTATTTTGTGTTCGCAGTAATTGGAGTATCTCTCGATTGAAACTAGCAATTGAGATACACAAAATCCTGGCAGCCTGGTCTTTTCTCTTGAAATGTGATATACAAAAAACGTACTTTATGTTGAGATATAATATTGAATTTGTTGGTTGGTTGGTTTTTGATTGTACCATTTTTTTTGATACAGGCTTAATGTGTCAAAGTAGTCTAAAAAGAGTTTTTCCCTTTCAGTGATTGGGGTTTCTTGTCATTGTGCATATTTGAAACAAATGGCTGCGAAATGTGGAGATATCTCTATGACCAGTGCAAATACTGGTATGTTGCATCGACAACTCAATCCTGAGAAACTGCTGTCATATTTTAACTTTCTAAATCTTTATGACAGACTTAATGGCGATGAGGTAAATGCATATTAACATTCATTTAAAGGTTGGTGACCCGAGCGACAACAACCCACTTTACTCCATCAAAAAGTTGAGATTCTGGTATCATTTTGGTGTGATGAACAAAAACGTTTAATTTAGAACACTTTTTGCTTCTATCCACACAGCTGAACCGATGGAATCCGATGTTTTCCGTTGATATGATTCCATAAAGGAGAAGACGTATGAAAAACCATGATCGGATCACCACCTTTAAAAGTAATCGTGATATTTTGGTTATAATTGGGAAATTTCAACTTATGTAGCGTATTTTAAAATTCTGCCTAAACACCGAACTCGATGATATTTTCTGGATTTATCTATTTATGGCTGACTGAGGTTTTCTGGTAAAACCAGTTTTGTCAGCGGCGCGATAACTATGTTTATTGGCTATTAACGCTTTTGTCGTAATGTGTGGACAATATGCTTCCATATACCCTTACATTGCAAGGAACTACTTATGTCCCTATATGTTTTTCAGCATTTTTAGCTTAGGCAAATCTTAAATAAGCTAAAATTTTAAAATTCAGATACAATTTTATTCATTTCATTCATCCGAATTTCTTTTACAAAATACCTAAACAATGATTAAGTCATGTATACTAAATTTGGAAAATAATGATTAATTATAATATAGTCGAAATAGATTTATAATAAAGCAATCTGACATGACGATGCCTATAAAAAACGCATAGCGTGTGATATATGACACCCGTTAGTAAACAATAATCTTAAGTAAACAAATTGAAAGGCCGCATTAGATAGTACCCCAAGCGTGAGATGGTCAAGATCACGTAGATTCTACAATTCCCATATTATTATAATAATACATAATCAAGTGAGGTTAACCATCCATAGAAAAAGTAAGGCAACAAAATATCAATAGAACACCAAAATGTAATATTGTGATCATTATCATCATTCGTCTGCAGAGCAGGCGACCCAAGTTCCCTCCAGCCACGGCTGTCATGAGCCATTGTTAACAGTTTTTTCCTGACTTATCATGTTGCCCATGTCCTTCAGGAGACATACTGGGTTTTCTCCTGCCATGATTTGGTACATATAGTGCATACTCTTTAACAGGCGCGTACAGCAGCGGGTATGCCCTAATAATTTCAGCTGGCGAGTCTGGCTCTCTCTCAACAGGGGTACATCCCACCCGGTCAACTTGTAGACAGTGGTCATTTGTTCAGCATACTAGGACCAGGATGTGTCGAATGATTTGGATTTATTTTCTATGTCCTTTGAGATAATGACTCGCAGCCATTATAGCAAACGATACGCAGGTTGTGTCAAACAGTTTAACGTTGGTGGAAAGTGGTGTTGTAAGACTTTTCCACGTGCTGTTATAAATTTCCAGAAGGCTGTCCAAGCAAGAAGCTTTCCATCTTTTCAGGTCGCTAGCACTGGAGCTTTGTATTTACGTTGCGCCCGTGATTATTGGAGTTTCCATATACTTGTAATACTTGTAAGGGGGGTTGAGGTTGACAATTGATGGTCATGTACTCTGTCCTTGTGTACTATAATAAGACTACCATCTGGCTCTACATCTGCTTCCCATAAAAGCTGAGACTGGGCCCGTGAAATAGAAGACTCAAGAATGGCGATATCTTCAGCAATTCCAAGTCATTTAAGCAATTTGGCTTGGTATATCGTCTTAGTGCAAATATGATACTAAAGAAATAAGCATAAGTTATAACTTTTTTTTATGTCGAATAAATAATGATATGAAAAAAATAACCATTCCGATAATCACAGAAGAAAACAACTCAAACCACGAAAATAATATATTTTTGAGGTGCATCACTGAACGATACGAGGACAATACAAGCACAAATTATACTAGGCGAGCTCGAACGTACATGTCGAACTTGTGTAAAATCAAGGACCTGACATGGATAGACCACAAATGACAGCAGATGAAAATGCCAAAGTAGACATAAAATGGATTTTTTCGAGCTACTGGGTCGTGAAGACAACGTGGAGTTTCCGATCCCCTCTTGAAGAGCTCCTCTGAAACTGTGGCCTTCTAAGTAAAATCGTCCTTATGCTGTGGGGTGTAAATTAGTACTGTAATTACTCATTAGTAAGCCGCACAAACTTGTTTTGTCTTGATATTATGCTGATTTGTTATCTTTAAAATAATTTCTACACAAAATATCGCCCAGGCAATTCCAGTTTCTACTCAATTTTTCAATTTAACTTAGACCTTTCACTTTTTTTTTTACCTTTTTTTTCCAAACACTTTTTCGAACCAGATCTCATTTAGTGGTGTGGAATCATGAGTGTCTCGTATAATTACTACTTCCATGGTTAAATCAATATGTAGGTTATGTGCCTGAGGCTGGGGGGGGGCCCCCCCCCCGGGATTGTTATCTTAAATATGACCGTTGATTTGGAAGAAAGTTTGTCCAGTACGCCTGCTGGAAGAAAATTGTGATAATAGATTATTCACCAAGCATGAAAGTGTAAAATGTCTGCAGTTTGAGGTTTTCTTTTGGAATGTTTGCCCACCAGAAGGAGTTGGTACAAGGCGGTGCGACATCGCCGCCTTGTACAGAAAAAGGTGAATTAAAAATTATTTTTATATCCTCCCACGCATACACTGGCACACTAAATCGTGATTAATGAAAGTATTGTAAAGATTGCGAAGGGATTGCTGAGGTACGCAAGGGCCATCAACCTTTCGATTTGTAGACCATCTTCCAATTAATTTGATTTGGGAAATAAAAAACTAAGCATATCTATGAAGCATTGCTTATAAGATTCTTCGCTTTGTTTGGCAAGAGTACAACGCCCATGCATCACTAAAATATCACTAATAACGGAGTGGCCGAGCTTTGAAAAGTGCTCTAGTTTTCGAGTTACCCCTCTCCTTGGTACAACAAAACACAACCACCTTTTTTGAAGGATAAATATGAGATTTAAGAAAGTGATGGTTGTGGTTTAAATATTCGGTGGCAGGGATGATTTCTAGGCCGAAAATGCATTTTGGGCTGCAAATTAAGCGAAATTTTTTTTGTTTATATTTATGGTATCCTTTTTGTTATTGATATAGGTTTTATACATTGCATATAGGGTTCAGGTAATACTCGTTGTGGTGACATGTGATAAAAGGATGTTTTTTTTAGGAAAAAAGTGATTTTGGGGCTAAAATTCTAGGCCCTTTATATATTGTGTAAAACAGATCTATGATATAAATGTCAGAGATTGATAGTATTGCATCATGATTAAAATTTGTTTGCTAAGAAATTAATAAATCTTGATTTTCTTAAGTTTTTAGCTCAAAAACGTGATTTTTTTGTTCCAAAAAACACCCCTGCCACCAAAGTTTTTGACCACAACCATCATTTTTTTTAAATTATTTATTGCAATCTTTCGAATAGAAGTGGTTCCGTTTTGTTGTACCGAGGGGAGGGGTTGTCGACAATTTTGCAGTCCAAACCGCTCCACTATAAGGAACACCAAGTTTAATCAATAATTTATTTTAAATATTTCAGGGTGTGCAAGAAATGGTATCATATCCTCAGAGATAAAGGAGCTTGGTCCGTTATCGACTTCAACGAAAAAGGACCGGTGCAGCAAAGAGTGACACCTGGTATAGCACGACTACGTTACACAGTGCAATGGCGATTTCCTACTAAGGAGAACGACATGATGAACTTCTTAGAGTCATTTGCTGGTGGATCTTTGAAGGAAATTCATCTTTCCTCTGTGTACAAGAAAGTCATGGAATTTTTGTGTGACAAATGTCCTAATTTAAAGACAATAACACTCACGTCGCCGAACTGGAAAGAGTGTGCTGTTGGTATTTCAGATGTAAACGAAATGCTCAAAATTCCATCAAGAATCAGCAGATGCGAATTGGCTTCGCCAGCAATACCTGAATCTGCCGAAAACAACGATTGGGCAACACAACATCAATGCAGAGACGAGAGAATTATGCTTTTACTGTCCCAACATACAAAATTGCTGCATCTGAAACTAACAGAATTTTGGCTTTCTAAAGCTGGAATGCAAGCGTTAACAAACAAGGACAACAAATTGCAAGAAATCCATGTTATTCGTCCTGTAGTATTCTCGCGTGGTTACGGATACGCCGAGCATCTAGATGATATTCTGACTCCTTCAGTTGGAACATTGTCGACATTGAGATGTTTACGGATTGATTGCTATTCCCAGTCGAAGAGGTACGTTAGTCACGTACGTAACCTCCCTGCTTGCATTGGCGAATGGACCCATCTGAAGGTGTTGGCGTTAAGAGGAGTCCAGTGTGACGATGACGCACTTATGTCGATGATACCTGGAATACTTTGCTTGGAAACATTAGAGTTAGAGGGAGGATGCGTAACAGATGCTGCTGTATGTCTAATAGGTCAGCACCTCAAAAAAATCAAATCCTTAGAGTTAGGTAATGGGCATTACTCGGAAGAAAGTTTGCAATCTCTGCGTCATCATCTTGCTTTGGAGAAGATTTGGATATACAAAGACTATAGCCATAGAGGAGACATACAGCCAAAATGGGTCCAGGCCATATTTGACGTGCTTCTAACACTTCCAAAGATCAGGAATGTCAAACTAGAAGGGTATTGTTTACTCTCTATTTTGGATCGCTATCCAAGACTTGACAATGTAAACATTGAAATCAATGATATTCCTGAGGAGCTATTTTGTGATTAGCCTTCGAGGCCTCCAGGCCCGTTTTGCGGGCGAATGTAATGACTCAGTTCAAATTTAAGAAAAAAAATCAGTAAGTGTCCAAACAGCCTATAGTCTTAAAATTAATCTATCTCAAAACCACTGATATGTCGTCGTATGAATACAAGAAGAATGTCTTAAGTGCAATAGCTGTCATTTGTCAGAAATTCTCATCAAATATACTATTATGCCAAGTCTTTGGTCAGTAGCTCTTGAAATGGTTCTTACAGTCGTCTCAAAAGCCACTTCAAGAGCAGTGGCGTAACGGGCCTGCCCGCTCTGAGGGGGCAAATTTCCCCGTCTTGGGAAATTTTCCCTCTCAGGGGTGTCAAAAGGCCAATTTTTCCCGGTCAGAGGGCTAAAAACGGCTGATTTAGCATGATTTTTGCAAATATTTTCCCGGCCAAAGTCGTCAGGGGGGCACTGTGCCCCCTCCCCCCCCCCACCCCCCCCCCCCGCCCGTTACGCCACTTGTTCCAGAGCAGCTCAAGAACACCTTTACGCGACGAGTTGTCTGTCATATCTTTTAAGATGGTCAGTGACTTCCATAAGAACTGCAAGCACATACTATGGTGGCTTTCCCTTGACCTATGTATTTTTTAATGGTAGAAAGGTTATGCCTGAAACCATTGTCATTGCACGTTTGTCGGCCACTGACTTGTTACCAAGTAATACTTGGCCAAAAAGTTATTATGTTCAAAAAAACCGGAAGATCGATTGCAACTAAATAACATTCAATTTTAAATGTCAAGTGCCTCCGTGTTTTCACTCACGTTGGTGCTAAGGCCCCCCCCCCCAAAGAAACCATTTCCCGATGTAATGTTTCAAATGAAACCATCCACCTTTGAGGGACATAAGACAAGGCCAAAGGTGCAATATAATTGAGTTCCGGTTTAATCGGCTGGCAATTAGGGGCAAATCAAATTGCTTTTTTTCGAAATGCGCCAAATCGCTCAAAAAGTAACATGTTTGTTTCCCGAACACTGCTTCCTCCACAGCAATCCATTGCAATCATTTTGATGTGCTCTAGAAGGACGCATTTACATAATTAAAACACAAACATTTTTATTACATTTTGTACATTTTTTTGCATAGGTTTGTACCAATGGCGCGTAAGTCGCTCGATGATTGGAAGCCTCTTCTTTTCAGCACCTAAAGGGTTAATTACTTTTTTCGTGATTCCAGTAATTAACTTTGGGTTCTAATTGGTTTCAATACATCATATGAAAAAGAGAAAATATTTTCCCTGGCAACACGGTTTGCTAATTTTTTATTTTTACAATCACCCTCCCCGTTTTTTTGCAAGGGGTGGGGGGGTCCTAGGGACCCAAGCTAATGTAGTAATTTTGATATTATAGAAAGAGCGCATCGATAAGTTACAACACAATAAAAAAAATGACTTCGCCGAAATCGCCCGAAAAACAAATCTTGTTACTATGTACCCCCCCCCCGCCCCCGTCCCTTAGAACATGCATTCAATATTTGTTATTAATGTCCTTTGGCATAACTTGTTTATCATAAGTGGTATTGCCTATTGTAGTCTTTCTTAAATAAAGTTGGGTTACGTGCCATTCTAATTGCATTCATATTTCGACAGAAAATGGCTTAACCTAAAACTAATTGAAAAGAATAAATTCTTCAGATTGTATTGTTTAAACCTCCAAGAACATTCTATCAAAATTGACTAAAATTCAAGCGTGGGAAATTTTGAAGGGCCTTGCCGCGTGAGTATATCTGTATTGACACATTGTATTATCTTCAAATTTTATCTTTGACTGTTTGTCAATGTATTTTGATATTTTATTAGGTAATAATTGTACATAGTGTCGTATACTGTTGATATTTTCTGCTTTTCTTCTTTTATATACTTCTCGTATTTACCTAAAATTCTATGTTATTTATCATTACTTTTGGTGCTGCTTTTGTGCAGAAAAAAAATTGTAAATTGAAATATTGTGCCTGTGAAATAATCTATTTTGTTGGTGTTTAATACGAGAACTTTCGTGGTTCTCGTCTTTAGCGATCCTCCTGGGATGCCAGACGACCAAACCATACACAAACTACCTCTATACACGTTGTGTTGTTGAGTAATGTAATGCCGGGGGAACTCGCCATGAATGGCGTATGGGTTAAGATTGGCTTTTCCAAACCCAGGGCATTCGGTGACAGATAGGGGGTCTTTGGGTGAAGAGACAGCCAAATTGCCTGTATAGATATGGAGTGTTTTGGCGACTACTTTGGCAAAATTTTTTCAAAACAAAAGGGGTCTTTGGGTGAAATTTGTACAAAATGTTCTAAAAAGGTCTTTGGATGAATGTTTCCAATTTCCCCACAAATAAGGGGTCCTCGGTGGTAAAATTTAAAAAAAAAATAAGGGGGGTCTTTTGGTGACAACGATGCTGAAATGGGGTTTTAACAGCCTTTACTACGCATCACTTCCAAAATTGTAGTGCAAACCGATGACGACGACGATCGATAATGATATGATGATGAGGGTATATTTAAGTGAATTTGAACAATGGCCATGTAAACAACATATTATTACCCTGCCTATGTAAATATGTCTTTATCTACAGTTCTTTTCAGGTTTTTTCTTCCAGCCAAACTTCGTCAAACAGTAATTACAAACACAACCTGCGTTTAAAATGACCTTCGCTTTATAAGAATATGTGGAGTGCAATTATGACCTGTGTGTTCAAATTTTAAGTAATGGCACATGTGGTGCAGTGGATCCGCTCGCCTCATAATGCATGGGGTTGTGGGGTTCGAACTCCGCGTCGCACTGTTTGTGCCTGGGCAAGGCACTTTACCCCCTCGCTTGCCTCTCTCCACCCAGGAGTATAAATGGTACCGTTGTAGAAGTACCATTGTCCGGCGTAGTTCGGGACAATGTGACAATAAGGAATCGATTCATTTGGGGGGGGGGGGGGGTGACTCTTTACGCAACATTTAGTTTTACGCTGAATTCCGTTATCGTCTATGGATCCCCGACTATGGCTCCCACCGACTATCTCTGCTTTCAACACCGGTGTCATATATTACAGCTTCCGTGTGACTGAGTGTCATACCACCCATCTGTTCTATTGTTGTCTCCATTGAGTGCTGTAGCACATTTGGTTTTCAGCACTTACCCGAATGGCCTCGTCTACAAGGTCACGGTTAATTCCATACATGTTTCCTATGGTACTAGGACACTCTCACATTGGGACACTCAGTTTCTTTACACCGGTGTAGAAGTAACCATTGACCGCCGTACTCATAGTCCGGGAACACTGGTGAACAATAGGGCAAATCGATTCAGTTGACTCTATACGCAACATTAATTTCACGCTTATATTCCGTATCGTCCTATGGAGTCCTGGAGCCCGCGGACTATGGTTCCTGCCCACCGGACGATATCTGCTTTCACACCGGCATATGTTGAGAATGCAAAACAGACTCTCTGTGCGGGAGGAGTGGCGAACGCCCACAGCAACATTATATGAGAGAGTCCGCCCAAACGCCAATGACACAGAGATGGCATTCCGCCTGCGGGCGCACCAATTTTGCAAAGCTTGCAAGTGATCTCCAACAGCTAGTGATAATAAAAGGCTATTTTCCCTTATTAATGTTAGATCTTTCCGCAGTGTTTTGAAACTGTGGACACTGATGTACTGTTACCGAAACACAACAATAAACCTTGAGTTCTCCATCAGAGAGGATCCTGTTACCGCTTTTCGTCCTACCAGGGGAGGGCGGGCCAAGAAATCCAATTTCAGACGTCGCCATTGGTTTAACACTTACAAGCGAAATCTAGGACGAAAAATTCTGAATTTTGTCAAGAATGTTGTCGAGGAATATTTTCTTATTCCAAAACCGGGAGTTGGAGTGTGAATAATCAACTCCACTGGGAAGGGTTATTTCTGTTTTTTTTATGAATAACGAACGAGGACAGGTCGTATGTGGTCATGGGAACAACCCATTACCGACCCCCATCAAAGCACCCCAATTGTTTGTGGTTTGCATTGAGTAATTGCGGAATATTCTTTTGACATTTTTGGTGAGTGCTTCTATAATGAATGAGGCTTGCCGCCCAGCCGCCTTCTCTACCTTAAAGCAATATTAAACATTTTTTTGAAGAGCGCCCTCAACTTTTTCAAAAAAATGAGATTCTTAAACGTTGCATTGGGTAACGGGCCCTAGTAACTATACCTGTGAATGTTGATCTCGAAATTGCTGTCACAAACGAAGAATTGTGTAATTAGAATATTAAATAGCGGGATCCCCGTAATAATTCAACGGCTGCTGGAAAACGGCTTCCACTGTAAACATAACCGGGAATTAGCGTCATGTACGTGTCTACGCTCATCATTAGTTGTTTTAAATTGGTCAGGCAAGTCAGTTAGAGGTTATTTTCCTTCTTGAGGTGGCACTATTTCATCATGGACTGGACATAACGTAGCATTTCCAGCCCGCCGTTAAGTCCCATCTGGGGATCCCAATTTTAATTACAAAATCGCCTTATTTTATGATCAAATACCCCTTTTTTAGCATTCTCGTTTTGGGCAGGTATATTTCGTAGCAATCTACCAACATAACTCGAATCTGCAAAATATCAAATTGAAAATGGGGGCGCTCTTCAAAAGTGCAATATTGCTTTAAGGAGTTTGGGTCATATATCAACTTTTGGCATCGTTCCAAGCTCATATCCTTCCGAAATTTCTTCCGGCAGCCTGAAGCGTTGATGCCCAGCGCTTACAACAGAGCGCACATCCCGCTTTTTTTAACGCAAATAAAAACATTCTTTACGTCACGAGCGAGCGAGCAAGGTGGATGCATGGGACTTTAGAACATGAACCATCCTTCCTTTATATGTCCTTTCTTCAACACTGGTTTCTTTCATTGTGTTCTCCTTCTCCTGGCCTCTTGTAGGCAACTGAGGATGGGGAGGGAAAATTGGGTGCCCTCCCCTTTAAGAGCGTTGTCCACACATTTGCCTCGAACCGAGACTTGTGGCTGTCCCCTTACTCTCAGCAGCAAATTACCTCAAATTTCCACGAATTTCGTGATTATTGTATGTCCCCCCCATTTCCCCTCCACACATATATAATTTCTGGTGCTTTCACTGTTTGAAGAAAAATAATAGTTCATGCGTAATATTAGATGCGAGTCCAAGCCCTATACGAGACTACTATCTTATACTGCGCAAATTGTGCCTATGCATTATTTTTATTATTATTTGTGATAATTCGTAGGCCTCTTTATAATCAAATGAGAAAAAGCTTTTAGCTTACCCAATGTTCCGAATTGGGTTCGGTATTCATTGTGCTGAAAAAGGTTTGCTGCTTATCTGTGGGAAACGGTGGGCCCTTCGAATAGAATGAAATTGCCTTTCCCATATATTATTTTATTTGAATTATTCCTGTTAAATTCGATGGGTCAGGTGAAGAATCCCTCATTGACATGTCAGTCTTTTAAGACAAGAACTCGATCAAACCCTACACTCTCTAAATGCAAAAGACGCGAATTTCACTCTTATATAGTGACTACAAGGCCACTCCCAAAAAAGAGTTAAATTTCACACCTTTCAAATAACCTTTTTTTTGTGGACAAATTTTCTATTGATAATTTAACCAATAAAACTTTATTTACTTTTTTTAATTATAGAGTAAAATTTGACTATAAAGACATATTCCTTGGAAGGGTATGAAACATGTTCACTCGTGCTTTGCAGAGTGGGCCCTGTATTCTCTATAAGAGTGAAAAGTTCACTCCTTTTCATTTAGAGAGTATATAATAGGTTCTACAACCGGAGTGATTCCGCCTCTCCTGTCACAACTGCAGAAAAGGATTTAACAAAAAGTATGATAACACAAAACTCGGATTCAGAACATAAAGACAAAAAAAAGTTAAAGCGAATGTTATACGGCTAAATCAAAGAATAGATACTCGCTGGTCACGCAACATACATAGACCAACACGCGCTTACACATTGCGTATTATTCTGCGTTTTTTGGTCGGAGCTGTACGCACTGAGATGTCGCAAGGGTTTCATTTTTTCAAGAAAAATAAGGATTTTTCGCATGAATATCTCAAAAGTGTACATCGGTGCTCCAGATTTTTTTGTTTTATTAGGAAGCTGACATGAGTGCGCAACCTTATATAAAAAAATTACAACAAAATTAATGCTAAATTTTTCTATGAGCCAAAACTTTCCTTGAAAAAATGTTTTTTCCATAGACTTATGTAGTGTATTTTGGCGAAAAAGTGTATTTCTAATGGTTTTTATTTATCTCAAAAGTGACATCGTGACCCCGCGAATTTTTTCTCTTGAACTTTTCGATCAGATCGATGAAACCGTATTTATGGGAAGTTGAAAGTGAAAATTATGGCGGGAAATATGACCCAAACCCCTAAGGTAGGACGCATGCGGTGGTGCCCAAGCCTCATTCATTATAGAACCAACCAAAATGTCAAAAATTCAAACTCACGATGCGTCACTGATGTTATCCAGTGGATGATTTAAAATAAATGGAAATTATTTATTTTTTTATAGCGTCATATTTATAAGGGTGGCTATCAGATAAAAAACTTCTATTCCTAGGGCCCTGTTTAACAACCATTGTTCACCCCACAAGTTACATATCGATTGAATTATAAAAAATTTTCAGATCACATTGGGCTATTCCAGAAAAAATTGCCCCCCCCCCGTCGAGGCAAAAATTTTTTGTTCACAAAATTCCAGGCGCTACCTCCGTAAATTAAACAGGAATTTTAGACACTACCTTCGTAAATTCCAGAATTCCTAAAACTACCAATGTAAAAAAAAACATGGAATTCCTAGATGATTATGTTAGGGTATAGAGGGCATTTAAAATATTGATTTTTTGCTGGAATTTTCCTCTGGAAAATCGTAAAAAAACAACTGGAATTCCGTCACCCTCATACCTAAAATGCTGGAATCCCACCTCGTACTAGACATTAATTCCGGAATCCCGGCTGTTCAAAAGTGCCAAAAGATCTGGAATTCCGGTGCCCTCTATAGGGGGGGGGCATTTTTTTCTGGAATAGCCCATTATCTATACAAACTCTTTTAGACAAAATCCTCTATCAACAAGGTAACATATTAATTTACAGAATTCTATAGTGAAAAATATAAAAATACTGCAAGTAAACTTGCGTCATCCCCCTGGGCAAGATGGCAGTACGCGGCGGTCCGGAAAGTGTGTATTCGGTGGTCACAGACTGCGAAGATAGTATCTAAATTAGTTACTGCGCGAGAGATTAACGTTATCAGTCAGTCATAGCGAATGCATGCAAATGAACTAAATCTCAACTATCTCCGGAAAACGAAGGTTATGGAGATTTTGCATCAGGGGGTCCATTACTATGTATCGTACTGAACGTTTTTGTCGGACTGCTCGTGCTCGCAAACACGGAAAAGTGAACACGCAATCGCTACGGGCCGCATCCACATACGAACGCACAAAGCCTTTAACGGGTGGATCGGCAGGAGCAAGCCCCTGCCGTGTCCCAGTGGCGGGAGCCCCGAAAGATCTTGGATTTCAGCTAGATGAAGGGTATTTTTAAGGGTCATAATTCAATGAAGAATGGGGCACTACTTAAACCCACCCGACGGGCCAGTAACCTATAAGTTGAAAGAATGGGCACTTAACCCAACGACGGCCAGTAGACCTAACGTTTATGGTGCTGTGGGCTAGGGAACCGATCTAACTACCATTGTTTTATCACTTCAGCTCCCCGGACTGAAAATTCCCATAACACTGGTAGACCAAACTAGAGGAATGCACATTTGGCTACCCCCTCCCCATTTTCCCCATGCCACTCTTGGGTTTCTTAAATTATTTTACTCATTTTATCACAAGTACTGTTGGCACATTAACAATTCTTGTTTCGTGGACTAAACTGAAAACACAACTAGTTGGCTTGAGAAAATGGGGCGCACCTATCTCCGTTTCCATTTACCCTAGGCCACACGTCTACCAAATACACAGTGAAAGCTATAGTAGGGGTTATCCGCGGGGGGTGGGGGGGGGGGGACTTTGGTATCAAAGGTGGAATATGATGCGTGACCATGGACTTCAAAATGCACCTAAACAAGTATTTTCACGGACTAAAAAACAAGCTAAAACATACCCCTAACCAAGTATTTTTATCTGTTTAATAACACCCTCACAAGTACGCAGTGCATTGAAGTACGTAAATATACCTTATATTTGCTTTGCTTTACTTTAACTTCCCAAGTTTCCGATTACAACATTTTGGATGATTTTGAATCACCTGTTTATACATTGAGATGTAACACGAAAATTTCGGTTTAAGAAAAAACATACCCTTTTTTCCATATTTTGCTGTTTTTTGACACCCTAAAATGATGTACGCGCGCGTACATCGCCTGTTGGAAAAAGACCCCCTTTTTTTACGCTTTTTCTTTGTTCAACGCATCATATCCACTTGAATCAGTGCACCCCCCACCGGGGGTTTAGTCACTGGTATTCCGTGTGTTTCCTTCCCTACTCCATTCTTTAAATGCCAAGCGTCGACAAAAGGGCATAGGGTACATTTTTAAAGTCTTTGGTATAAAACCCGCCGGGTTTCGAACCCGCGGCCTCCCGACTGTGAGGCGAACGCTCTAACACCACCAAGCCAACCCTGCCGGTTTAAAGTGGCTTGTCGGGAAGCCATTTTCACTATTTTGTGATATTTGGAAGTCTGGAGTCAATCTTGTGCTTCTGATGCCGATTCTTTTTTGTTCTTCTTTCTCTTTCTTCCCCCTTTCCCTCTTTCTTTTCTCTTCTCTTTCTCTCTCCCTTCTTTCTTTTTATTGGCCCCAGCTATAGCTGGCAGGACCACTTGGCAATCCGTTGTGCGGGGCATTGGTCAGTGTACTATATATGTTGTTGATGAATGGTGTGTGTGGAGAAGGGAGAAATATGTCACTAAATATTTTTTTTTTAAATTGGACCTCATTGAAAGTTGAAGTTCAATTGGAACCAAACTTCTGTCATCGGTGCACCATGGGGAATCCCTCATATGTTGATGAGAAACAAAGGTCCTGTGCCGAGGTCAAAGGTCCTGTGAGGTCAAGTTGAAAATAGGATAGGCTAAATGTAAAATTTACCCCAAATTGTTGAAGTTGGAAGTTCAATTGGGACCAGGAGCAAACTTCTGTCATAAGGTGCACGCGGGATGGAATCCAAGGTCGTGTGGCCAAGTCAAAAAGGTCATCTTCTTGGAATAGAGTGACGCGAAAGCCGAGAACCGCTAAAATTGTAGTTTCCTCTATTTTTCTTTTCTTCTGAGGATCACTGAGTGGTTGTTCCACCCCCACACCCCCGTGGCGACGGGCCTGATGTAGACACCCTGACAGGGACCCGTGGTGGGGGCTAATAAAGATTATCACAAGAGCCGGGATCCAGTTTTTTAAAATTGATCCGTCATGTAAAAGTAGGCCTATACCACGTTTTTGTTTAACCATATAACATAAGGCTTCGAAAAGCTATAGTCTGTACTATCTATCTACGCTTAAAGTTACAGTTAAAACAGCAATCAATAAAAGGGTCAATTTAGTTGTACAGGGGTCGATTTTAAAGTTTTCTGATGTGGCTAAAAATGTGCAATTGTTGGTGGAGCTCATGATTCTACTTTCACACAACACCGGACTCAATTGTAGCAAATCCGAGAGCCAATTAGACATTCAAAAGCAAATTGAGATCATCTGAACTAAATGCTTCGCTTCAATCACGCAGACAAAAACCACAACAACCATCACCGAATCCGTTCCCCATTAGGGGTTTGGGCTTGTATTCTTACAATCCAAACCAGTGCAGTGAAAATATATGAAAAACCGTATCTGCCTCATGCAGCGCACAAATCAGTTAACAATTGCTAAAGGTCCCGTTCAACTTCCACTGCATGGCATGGCTGCAATGCAGCCTACCAAAATCGTGCAGTCCTGCAACCGAATTTAAAATTATTTTAACTGGCGATGCAGCAAGATGCAGTGGGGGTGCAGTCAGTGGTGCATATTGCCAAATTTTCCTGCAATCCTTCCCAGTGTGACTGCAACCTACTGCAATCCGTGACCTGCAGTGACTGTGTTGACCTGCAGTAAATCGAATAGGAATGCAGCGGAAGTGACAGAACACTGCAGTAAATTTACTGCAATACAGCAACGCAGTGCAGGGGAAGTATGAACTAACGGCCCTTAACTGCATTGGCCAGTTGTTATATTGGCCTCCATTTTTCTGATTAAAAATATTAATTATATTTACAAATTTTATTTGAGAAAAGTTTCTCACGGGAAAAGGTTACTTTGTTTACTATAAAAAAGAGAAAGCGGATTCCCTAGTTAATGTGGTTGAGAATGCAAAAACCTGTTGGTTGACACCTAACAGGTGAATGGGGATTCCCAAGATGTAAACGTAGAAACTGAGTCAACTTGTTTTATATGGATGCTTTGATATCAAAACATTGCGAATCTAGGAATTCCCCACAAGTGATAATATGGAAATTGACCTTTGATTCATGTGATGTAATTTATGTGAAATGCCAATTGTCAGGCCCGTGCAAGGTTATTTTTATGCATGATGCTGTTTGTAATGTCTATTTTAAGACTTGGGAACTTTACGAAATATTGTGTAATAAGAAGAGAACTTGGCCAGAAGTGGGGCCAGCAGTTTGTAATCAGCTATACAGTATGGTTTTAGCTAGTTTTCTCTACAATAATGGTAGATTTATGCTCCACACAGTGCCAGGATTTATTATATCGTCGCCCACATCACATCCTGTCTTATCTGACAAAACAAACCGTTTCCGAGAAATTGCGATGAAAATCTTTCGGGGAAAAACTTCTTTCATGTACAACATTTAGCCCCGTGTCATAATTATTTTATGGGCAAATAATACTTTAGAAGAACTTTAAACTTGTTTTAAAGTTGATTTTACTAGATTATATCATGTTTTTATAACTAAATATGTCTCCAAAGTCATAGGATCTTCTAGGTGAAATTCGATATTTTGATTTCCGCCTCCCGTTTTGCGGATAAGACACAGATAAGAACGACAGTATGTGAAAATCGTTTTTAATGTGCAGGAGAACGCTCGCACGGTAGATAGAACGAAGATAAGACAGTATGTGAATTCGTTTCCCTGTGGACGATGACGCTCACACTGTTGATATGACACAGATAAGACGTATGGAACACGTTTCATGTGAGGAGAACGCTCGCCGGTAGATAGGAACGAAATAAGAAGTATTGTGAAATTTCCGTATGCGAATTGGCCAGATAGATCTGTGATTTGAACTGCTAAATTTTTAATAATCATAATAAGACCATAGGCCTAATTAAGATTTCAGTAATTAGGGCACACCCCTTCTGTAGTTTGGTGTATTTGTAGTACTCAACATTACAATCCCCGACCAAATATCTCAAAAATGTCCCAAAAATGTCAGATAAGAAGTATGTGATTTGGCGACGATATTTTCAATTCCCATGTGAGCAGAGTGCTGTAATTATTCGAATTGTCGCTTTGAAGGAAGCCAAAAGTTCTGGGAATTAAATAGGATTCCAAATTGTGGACAGATAGAAATCGTGGTGATTTCTTGGACTGAATACTGTTGAATTGTGTCGTCGCGGGACTTAGTTAACCTTGTCGTCTTTGACACTCGCTGACAAGTTAACTTCAGGACTGAGAAGATCCCATAGGAAGAGATGACCTGAGGAGTTTGTGTGACTGTTGCATGCTGTCTTTTTGAAGTCTTCGTTGTTTAGGACATCACAGTTGAACTGCAACGCTTCTTTGTGGTGGACATTATGGACATTCTGAGGACAATAGTATATCTTAAAGGTCCATAGCCCGATCTGCTAATAGCCTCGTCCCAGAAGTCCAGATTTTTACCGGAAGTGGCCCAAAAATTTTTGTATCAAAAGAAAGAGCTACTATTTTTCGCATTTACCCCGTGAAATCTTAGGGATAAAGGTTTGTTTGGTTTGGAAGTTATGAGTGGAAAATGTGCCCCTCTTTGTCGACCACTATTAATTCACAAAATACTCCTACGGGGCTTAAAAATCACGTTTTTAGCTCTACATCAAAACGGCTTGAAAGATCGGCGCGAAAACTGGCATGGAGTTTTTGGGTTAAGGCCAACCTATCAAGATTAAAATTTCATATACTTAATTCGGGCCATCCTCCTTTAAACTAATTGTGTGTGATTTTGATATATGTATTGTTGTTTTGGACAACAAATTCTTGAACCTTTCCAAGTTAAAATCCTTAAAACTGTTATATTAATATAAAATTCAATCACTGTTGGCAACAAGGCTCACTTTTTTGTGTTGAGAAGGGTATTTCTGACCTTATACTATAAACATATAACACAGTACGAGTGCTGCAATGCAGCCTACCAAAATATGCAATCACTTGCAGTTATTGCAACCATTGCAGTGCATTGCTGCAATTCAGCCTACCAAAATTGTTTTCGGACGGCTCGGAAACACGCTCTTACCCCTGAGAAATGATCTGGTCCCCCCCTTGTGCCTTGGGTCAATGGGTCAGGTCCGGGCGTTTTCGATGCCTTGTTTTTTTCCGTTTTGCTCGTATCCAATAGTAATTGCGTTGCCTGTTCAGTGTTTGTTTCATCGGGTTTTCCCGTTTCGTCATTACACTGTTGGTCACGGAACAGATAGACTCACTCAATTTTTTTCCTTTTTACATTTAATTTCATTCATCGAAAGTTGAGACTTTATTGGTTTTATCTAACGACGACTAA
>JAMKCH010061959.1:0-13344 GCA_023653785.1 Ophioderma brevispina
CGACCCTTTGACTTAATTAACACAGCGACACTGTCTTACCAATTGTATAGTGCTTTTGTGTTCTTTCCTGGTTCAGTATTTACAATTAGGCATGTAATAAGGCAACTATACTGAAAAAGAGTTAGATGTTGCGAATATGTGGTTCATGAAAGAGGACAAAAGGAAAGAGACATTTAGCTCGGGGGGAAATGAGACAGATTGATATTGTGTTAGTGGGCAAGGGGAAGAGAAAATTTTGGATGGGGAATTGCAACACAGGTTGTTGGTTGTGGATGTGGATAAGAGGAAGGTGAAAAAGGTGGTGAGGAAGGTAGCACAGGACTGAATTTTGAGACAAGAAGTTTTGGGGAACTTGTGGGGACTGATGTGCCAGATTTGTGGGGGTGCTTTAAAGAAGGGGTGATACAGGCATGTGATGAAGTGTGTAGGAAAAAGGTAGGAGAGACAGGAGAGATACGGAGTGGTGGAATGCAGAGGTGAAGGAGGCGATAGTGAAAAAGGATGCATGTAAGGATATGAGAAAAAACAGTACGGAAGAGAATAAAGGGAGGTATAAGAGGCTAAAGAAGCGAGCAAAGAAAGTGGTTGCGAAGGCTATGAAGGAGGAGGCCGAGAAGGGTCTGAGTGAGTTGAGAGAATCCAAACAAGGTATAAGATAGTGAAGGCAATGAAAAAGGATGGAAGAGATGTCGAAGGGGGAATATGCATGAGGGGAAGTGATGGGAAGTTGAATTTCAGTGAGAGAGAAGTAGAGTCTGGAAAGAGCATATGGAGGAATCATAAATGAAAAGAATGAGTGGGATCAGAAGGTGGAGGCTGATGTGGTGGAAGAGCAGTTGAGAGGGTCAGCTGGGAAGAAATGGTGAATGCAATAAGAGAAATGAAAAAAAGGAAATGCAGCGATGCCAGAGGAGTGGGCAGAGTGTGGTAGTTCCAAATTTTAAGGGAAAGGGGATGCAATGAGTTGTGGTGCATATAGGGGTGTGAAGTCATTGGAGCATGCAATGAAAATTGTGGAGAGGGTTCTAGAGAATAGGATTAAGAAGATAGTGGAAGTGGATGAGATGCAATTTGGGTTTATGCCAGGGAAGGGAATGATAGATGCAGTGTTTATTTTGAGGTTGCAAGAGGAATATTGAGCTGAAGGGAAGAAGCTGTATATATATTATAGACTTGGAGAAGGTATTTGAAAGAGTACCAAGGAAAGTGATGGAGTGGACGATGAGGAAGAAAGAGATACCAGAAGCAATGGTTAGAGCAGTGATGAAGTTGTATGAAGGAGCAAAGACAAGAGTTAGAGTGGGGTCTGAGGAGTTTGAGGTGAAGGTGGGTGTCCATCAAGGTTCTGTACTTTCACCATTGATTTTTGCAATTGTGAGTGAGATGTTGTATGCTGATGACTTGATTTTAATGTGTGAGACAATGGAGGGACTGAGGGAGAGTAAGGATCTGAAGGTAAACCTTGGGAAGACAAAAGTACTGGTGAGTGGGATGGAGAGGGAGGTGGTAGTGAGTAAGGTAGACCCACATGGCATGTGTGGGAAGAGGGTAAAAGCAAATTCAGTGTGGTGTGAGAAATGTGGGAAATGGATTCATGGAAGATGCACAAAGATTAAGAGAGTGACCCCAAGTTTGGCAAGAGTTTTTATGTGTGGAAGGTGCGAGAAGGGAGCTGGAGGGATGGTGGAACAGGAGGAAAAGTTGTGTGATGAGGTGGAGTCGGTGAAGGAGTTCACATACCTAGGGAACAAGGTTAGTGGGGTTGGTAGGTGCGAGGTGGCTGTGACAGCTAGTGTGCGGTATGGGTGGGTGAAGTTTAGGGAATGTGGGGAGTTGTTGCAAGGAAAAAGATATCCTTTGAAGATGAAAGGAATGGTGTATAAGAGTTGTGTGAGATCAGTGATGTTGTATGGGAGTGAGACATGGTGTCTGAGCGAAAATGAGATGGAGATTCTGAGAAGGACAGAGAGAGCAATGATGAGTGTAATTTGTGGTGTGAAGTTGATGGCCAGGACGAAGACTGAGGACTTGATGCAGATGTTGGGTTTGGAAGAGGTGGTGGACCGGTTGGTGAAGGCGAATAGTGTACGTTGGTATGGGCATGTGTTGAGGAAGGATGACGAGCATGTTTTAAGAAGGGCTTTTGAGTTTGAGGTGGGAGGTTTGAGGAGGAGGGGACATCCAAAGAGGACATGGAAGAAGCAAGTGGAGGAGGAGAGTAGGATGGTTGAGTTGAGGATGGAGGATGCATTGAATCGGGTGAAGTGGTAGGAGGGAGTAAGGGCGGTTGCTGCAAGTGTGGCAGGGGTGCAAAAAATGCGGGAGCTGGGAGCGCCACTCCGAGGAAATGGTTGAAATACTTGTGGGTACAGTATCTATGTGAACATTGTATTTTGCTCCTGAGGAAAGAACAAATATCTGTACCCCTTGTGAGCTGAATCCGGCCAGCCCCGTTAAAACTTTGATTTTACTACTTACTACTACTACTACTGGCCCCCATGTATTAAATGGATCAAGCCAAACAACACAGTGTACATCAGTTCCATTCATATGTTAATTACAAGTGAACAAAAATAAACAATGTTAATTGTCAGAATTTAAAAAAAAATCATTTAAGGGAGGTCTAGGTTTTCAAATTGAAAAAAAATAGTCTACTAGCTTAAAGACACTATCAGTGATTCACCCTAAAGATTCAAAATATTTGAAAAACAGAAATATGCTTATAAATGAAAGACAAGTCTGTCGAATTCCCATAAGTCGAAATCCCATAACAGAAAATGAAGAAAACAGCAGTGCTCAAAGATGTGAATCTCCATTCAATTACATGTTGTAGTAAGTGTCCGTACGGACAGTAATGGCTAAAATGTGTTATTAGGTTGCTTTCAGTTCTAGCACTTGTAGGGTATGTTAGGATACCTATACTTAAAGCGGCACTGGCACATTTTCACAAAATATGAAATTTCTTCAATTTGCTCTCAAATGATAGTCTAGGCCATTGGAAGAACAGAGATATATTTTACTCATAAAAATAACATACCCCAAAACAGATAGGGACATTGATATGAGGATAAAGACATCCAGGTAATTTGTAGGCCAACTTTTAAGTTTTCCATAACTTTAATCAACAAATGTGTATATTACATGAATATTTTTGACTTGTAATCACTGATATTAAAACCACAAAGGTTATAGACCGATCAGTGTGCATAGCGTGGGAAACATGCATACGGCGTGCATGTTCTTGTGTTAAACGCCATTTTCGTCGTCTGCTGAATTTAACGTCGCCGGCGACGTTAAATTATAAAATTGTTCTGTTTACCCATAAGGAAGCTGATTTGGTCTTAATCATTTCAGGTGAGGGCTTTTGTATATAAAAGCCTTACAACCATGCAAAAAAAAATCGATGAGGGTGCACTATTTTTCAAATGTGCCAGTGTCTCTTTAATACAAAAATGCAAAAATCAGATTTTTTTTATTTTATAGCATGGTAGAAAAGTGTAAACTTTCAGCTTTCATTTGCTTTTTGTTTGAGGTAAATACGACATTCTGTTCAAATTTTATACTCTATTTAAGCGTTTGATGCATTTTTGTATGTAGAAAGTGCTCACCCTGTGATTTTTTAAGCAAGTATATTTTTTTATTATTATGATCACATATTACAAGCTATTTTGAAATTAAAGGGGCATTTTGTGATCCACAGCCTCATTCCTCCGACTTTCCTCAAACAAATTGAGATTTTCATATTATCTGAACTGTTGGCATAAGTATTGTATATGTGACAAATCTTATGTGCATATTCGATCTACTCTAGAAGAAATTCTAAATTTTGTATTTTCTGTCCATAAACGGGCAGAAATTACCACACAGTGACCTGTGTGGCAGCGTGATATGAACGATATGAACATTCGCTCATAAAATTAAAACGCACCATCAGAATCATCTGAAATTTTGGAAACAACCTATCCTTGAGGATATCTAGTGAAGCATAAACAAAAATGAAGGTGCTAGGATCACAAAAATGCACCTTTTAATTTATTAAAACATTAAAGGCCGACTCAGAGATTTCCTGAGGAGGGCGCCCTCAATTTCCAAAAAAATCGTGTTTTTTGCATGTACATAATGCTTGTCCATATACTAATCACTTTTTCTAACAAAGTTGTGATTTTCTATATGAAGGAATTCAATTTAAGCTTAGCAATTTCACACAGTGATTAGTATATGGACAAGCATTATGTACATCCAAAAAACATGATTTTTTTGGAAATTGAGGGCGCCCTCCTCAGGAAATCTCCGAGTCGGCCTTTAAATAAATTATGCATCAAACCAACTCGAAACTTTCAGCTTGACAACATTATGTATTTCTTTATTATCACTCACCAAGTGATATTTAAGGCAATTATTAAATAAAAAAATTAACTCATTAGATCATCCCCTATTTGCACCAAAATGCACTGAATAAATCTAAAACATTTATTTTAAATTAAATGATCAATGTTTCCAAGATCTGGGCTAAATTAGTAATTTTTGCAACTTTTATTGTTTTTCGCTCAATATGTCAAATGGTGAAAATCAGGGTTTTATGAAACGGGAACAAACATAACTAAAAAATGAAAGGTCGTATCAACATGAAATTTGGTACAGACATCACACATCCAAAGGGGTATGAAGCCGGATTTTTTAATTTGATCTTCAATTTGAATTATGGCATAAAGTTGCATGATTGGACAGCTCATGGCAACCATATAAAAAATTGGCTTCATGGTTTTCATGATATCAGGAAAACATGGAAAACAATAAATGGTGTAATTGGACATAATAAATATGTTAGTCAACAAAGTACTTTTAAGACAGCTAAGAAGGTGATGTTGTAAATGAGCCAGAAACAATCTCGAACTTGTTCAACAACTTCTTCATTGACATTGGGCCAAAACTTGCTTCAAAAATTCAACATTCAGGAAAGGATTATTATGAGTATCTTCATAATCCCTCACAAAAATGCATCTTCATGAAACCAATTTTTACTAGTGAAATAGTTAAAATAATTAGTAATTTTAATCAAAAGTCCAGGTCATGAAGGCATTGGAAATTTTATTATAAAAAAGATTGCTCCTTTGATATCAAACCTTTAGCTTCAATAATCAATCTTTATCAACTGGATCTGTGCCTGATCAATTTAAAATTGCAAAGCTAGTTCAGATTTTCAAGAAAGACACTGCCGAGGTATTTTCAAATTATCGTCCTGTATCTGTATTGCCTTGCTTTTCCAAAATATTAGACTCGTTTTCAATAGATGTGTTTTGGTGCATCTGAAAAGTGTCTGTTTGGTGGATCTGAACAGTGCTCATGTTATGTGCATTTAAACAATGTCTGTGTTTGGGACATGCATACAATTGGCATATGTGGTGCATCTGAATAATTGAAATGTGTTCGTTCAGACCACTAAAGAGTCAAGCAACTTGCCAAGTTGTCAATCACATTTCACCTGCTTGATTTGCTGAGTCATGGAGGAGCTGATGAATAAGCTACGTTTCGTGCTGCTTCTTGAGAAGTGTTCCAGCATCCTATGCTGCTAAAATAAGGTGTCTTTTACTGAAGCAACTCAATATTTGTAGATGCTTCAAAACCCACAACACGTCCACCATCATTGCAAAAATGCAGGACATTTCGAAGTGCTGTACGGAATGATGTAAGCCTCCAGCTGTAGATGATGGTGTTCCAAAAAACAGTTGGAGAAGAAGAGAAGATCTTGTATGACCCATATTGTTGATGACAAAAATTGGTTTTCCGTGATGAAATTGGACAAATGGTTGAACAGGAAAGGAAGCCACGCAATTAAGTAAGCGGCAATGACAGCGAGTATGGTAATTGTAACTTTGAGTTCCTGATTCCTGTGTACAGGAATTGAATTGAGCTGGCATGGCCAGACTCGGTGCTGCTGCGATGACGTGGTTGCATCTGTATTTTTCTTGCCTGCTGACGTGATATTATTAGAATTCTTGCACACATTGTTGTGACCACAAGAATTGGACCAATAGTGAGAAGAATAAAGAAGGGTATGTAGAGGGAACTTGAAGTGGTTTCTTTACTCAAGTTCATGACACATGCTCCTTGCTCAGGGATGTAACGTGACTCCAGAATAGTACCTTGCCAATATCTCTTCAAGGCTGAAGCAATGATGATCAAGGCAGGGCAACTCCAAATGACACAAACCGTTGCTTTGGCACGTGAGGTTGTCATCAGTGATTGGTAATGAAGAGGATTTGTAACAGCGATGTATCTGTCGACTGTGACACCAACAAATGAAAGCTGTTCTGCATAGAACAGGAAAATTTTGCTATACTGATACAGAATACATGATACTTTACCATATGGCCAGTAGCCCAGAATTAACGGGGCAACTTTTGGAAGGACAACGAAAATGCCAATGTTGATGTCTGCCGTGGTGAGTGAGTGCATGAAGACCTTGGTCTGTTCATTGATGGCATTCACTTTTGGCAGAACTATGAAGCATAAGATGTTGGACGATATAATAAGGCATGTTAGGACGCAAAGAGTAGAGCCATGCACCACACCAAGTATGGAGAAATGAACAGAGGTGTCGTTGCGATCCATTGTCATTGGAAGTTGTGCGATCAGTCAGTATCAGCTCGATTGAAGTTGTAAATCACATCAAATAATGTTCTTGACCATTAAAAGTGATCACTTTGTTGTATGTTTAAAATATGTTAATTGTATCTAAAATGTTCAAAAGATGAAATCAGTCCATTTGGTAAAAGTAAGCACAGCATAACAGTAATATGGTAAATTAGTGCATCAAGATGCTCATTTCTTGAGGATTACAATATTTGTAATATCCAATTCAACATCCACTCAATTTGTAGAGTCTTAACAGCTAAGTGAACCGATATGACGCAAAGGTTCTTTCATGTAGCCTCTATTGATATGCGCACAAATAATATGAACAAGAGTATATTTTGTATTTTAAATAATGATTAGATCTGCTGCTTTGATGGAAAGTGATTAGTCTAAGTGAAGTGAAGACTAAATGAAATATAACCATTTTTTGTCAACTCAATATCTTGCTATATTAGTGAGAGACATGACTTTTTCCTTGGACCAAGGGGTTGTATGTGGGCGGTTTTGTGTGAATGTTTATTTTCATCACTTATTTTATCGGGAGTATTGCTTTAATACGGGGTGAGTAAAAAGAAAAAAAATGGACCCTGATTGTCTGCTATATTCTACATCTATAACTCTCGTCTCTCGAGGGGGGAGGTGTTTTTTTTTTGCCTTGCTAAAACCTTTTCTTTGTTGCCAAATTATTAATGTAATTGTCAATTGACATTTTATGCTCCTTTTAATAAAAACAAACATCCACTGGGGTATAGGTAAGATACAGGGTGATCCTGAAGTAATTGGTGGGGTGGCAAATTTGGTGCCCAATTATAATGTAATTGTCAATTTACATTTAATGCTCATTTAAAGAGATGAGCAGCGATTTGCTTATCCGAAACATTAAAAAAGTCATCAAAATCCATGTTTTTTTGTTTGTTACTGGCATGGATGTGCGAGCATAACATGCAAGTGGTTGGCTTGAAATCCATGTATTAAAGACAAGGCAGTACTTTTATCTGATTTGGTAATTTCTATACGTGCATATCAAAATTCCGACGTGAGATCAGAAAAGCCTTTCCCGGTGAATATCCCAGATTTATATATAAGTGTGATATTGTGCACCACGAACAAAAACAGTTTGACCTCAAACACAAACTTTATTGATCTTTATTTATTCTATACTGGTGTAAACCACAATAAGCTGTTTAGTGTAGATTTTGAGATGCCATCGGTCTGTCTATATACGGGAGACGGTATGACAAATTTCCTCAAAAACTTAATTTTTTTTAGTATTTGGTGGTTTGTTTCTACATCGAAGCAACCACCCCCCTTCAGGAGTCACATCTTTGAACACTGCCGTTTTCTTCCTTTCCTGTCAATTCTTCAATTGGAAAAAGTAACGCTCTTAAAATGCAAGTTTTTTTTGTGATCATTACTGTCAATTAGAGCCTGGTTTCATCACATCCTAACATTCACATCTCAAGTACCTGTACACAATCATGGTGAATGGCTTTGTGGTGGTGTCAGGATTTATTCAACTGCGTAGTAACTGATCCGGGGCCCCGTGTATCCGTGATAGGGACGCTCCTAACATGGCCAATGTCCAGTGTGGAATTAAACCATAAGTAGTCAATTTCCATTTTGGTCACAAATACACTTAATTTGCCAACCAAACACCAAATACACCAACTGTGCCTATAGAGGAAGTCCGGCTGTATACTTTCTGTTGCCCAATGTTCATCATCGTTATAAATGCAATTCCTAAACAGCTGTGAAAATTTAAGTCAATTAATTTCTGGGGCTGATGCCCGGTTCAATTCGACAATTGAACCCAGGTTTACCCTCTGCATTTTGTACGTTAGTTTGTATCTCCATACGTAGTATGCAGAGATATTGTTATGGCAATGTGTTTGACTCATCTATATTATTAAAGCACTCTGTCTGTTAACCCTTGCCATAATGCATCTTGTTTGCCCAAACGCTGTGGGGTGCCCTATTGGAGAGCGAAAATCGGTCAGAATAATCCATTGACCCCAGGCCCTTTGGGTGTTCACAGATTTGGGTCAAAGGGTCCACGTGGGCCGATTAAAGGGCTTCTTTGAAAATCCTATCAATTCCTTCTTGTGCACAGGTCAAGTTGTTATAATCACTAGACTTGGTTAGAATAACCGCTGACCCAATGTCCCTATGGGTGGTCACAATTTGGGTCAAAGGTCAAAATGTGTGCCAATTAAAAGGGGCAGTCACCTGAAAATCTAATAATTCCTTCTTGTGTTCCCAAATCAATTGTTTAGAATCACTTAGACTTGGGCAGAAGACCGCTGACCCAATCTCCCAGATGGGGTGTCCAGTTTGGGCAAAGGTCATGTGGGCCAATTAAAGGGGCATTCGTGAAAATCTGTAAATTCCTTATGGTGGCCAACAGATCAATTGCTATATCACTAGACTTGGTTTGAAGAACCGCTGACCCAAGCTCCATATTGTGGTGTTCACAGCTTGGTGGTCAAAAGGTCCCAATGGGGCCGATTAAAGGGGCATTCTTTTCTTTGAACATCTATAAATTCCTTCTTGTGTGCCACAAATCAATTGTGTAAATCACTAGACTTGGTCGAAAAAAACCGCTGAACCAAGGCCGATATGGGTGTTCACAATTTGGGTCAAAGATCCCTGGACCACTTAAAGGAGCATATTCTTTGAAAATCTATAAATTTCTACTTGTGCCACAAACAATTGCTATAACACCAAAATGTTGCTTCAGAAGAATCACTGACTCACGTCCCATATGGGGTGTTCCCAAGATTTGGGGCAAAAATCACATGTCTGATTAAAGGGGCATTCTTTGGAAATCTATAAGTTCCTTCTTGTTCCACAACTCAATTGCTATAATCACTAAATGTGCTAAGAAGGACCACTTCCCCAATGCCCGTATGTGAAAAATTCCACATATTTGGGTCAAAGGTCACTGGGTCCACATTAAGTTGCATTCTTTTGAAACTCTATAATTCCTCCTTGTGCCCCAAATCATTGTTGTTGGGGGATGTCGATCAATCAAAATGAGTCTAAGGTGGGTAGTCGGCCAAATTTGATTTTTCTTGTTTCATGTAGCTGTATGCTCAGATACAAATACATTTTTGCTGAAATCCCCCCTTGAAATGGAAACAACACAATTAATCCAAAATATAAGTCATTGAAGGGTGGAAAAAAAACAATAGGAACACACAAAAATACATTTTTCCCTCCTTTGTTTGCTAATATCTCATTCACTACTTGTGACTTCTGTTCTGAACGTCATGTTGCTTGATCACATCACATTTGGGCTATCACCATTTTAGGTCACTGTTCGGCGAACTCGAAGCGAACACAAATTTTTTGTAAACATACCTCTGGTACAAGGTCCCGGATGGAAATGGGGCACCGAATAGATGCATTTCAGGGATTGTGCAAATAGTCTATTAATAAATAGGAAAAAGCTATTAATGTAATACATAAACAGTTTAAACCCATAACTATGTGAATGAAAGTAGCAAATAAAACTGATTAAATCAATTTGTTGGTTAAATGAATTTTCAGTGACTACTTTGCTGCTGTTAATTGTAAAAAAAATATTTTCGTAGCTACGTGTCAAGGTCATTTTCCAATCTGATCTCTAAGCTGGCCTCTCTGGAGGCCAGCAAAAAGTCATTTAAAAATTTTCTATTTTAAAGCCAGTGACTTACACTTTTGGTTTATATTATACAGTGAATGAAATATAGTGAAATAATTTAAAATAACCATTCAGGGACCCCCTATAATGCATGCATTTGCATAATTAAACTCACATTGATTCACAAAGGCCTAAATATAAAAAATTACTGGAAGAATCTGATTAGACATGTTTCACACCAGCAAGGCCAAGCAGAGACTCCTTGTAAAGACTTGAACATCTTCAATTACTTATTGTTATAGTCTCCCTAACTCAGGTTCTCCCCGCTAAGCAATACAAAGTTAAATATATGTATTACACACTTTAACATTTAAAACAAAAGAACAATAATGGTTGCTACTTTTAAAATTAACAAATTGGCCATACAGATTTAAAAGCTTTTGCATTGTTTGTATCTACAATTACAACTGTGATGGTATAAATATGAACATGGAAAGATTTGGAAAGAGTGTTATCATCTGTATAATTTCATTGCAAGACAAAACAAAATTGTGAACAAATTTACTATATACTTGCAAGGTGTACTAACATGCTATAAACTTGTAATTTAAAAAAAAAAGATTGTCTCTAAGTGAGCTAAAGTAGCCTGGATGAATAGTGTAATTTAGTTTGTTGTTCATAGTACATTTCTGTATTTTTCTTCCGTTTCTTCTTCTTTCTGTCTTACTTCCAATTTCTCCATTTTTTTCCTGAAGAAACTGGAAGAAACCCCTTTTTTCCAGTTTCTTCCATTCTTCCGGAAGAAATAGGTTTCTTCCGGAAGTTTCTGAACCCTGACCAGAGAAGCAGTGATTCTTCTTAGTATATTCAGGTGAGCTAGGTATATGGTGCTCCATATGTATCATTTTTGGTTACATAAAGTGTTCATGGGTATTCGCACATTACATGCACTTACGACTAGACACAGGGATTTAATGTAATAAAGAGAAAATCCAAAAGTTATAGTGTGCATTAAATTTTGCAGAAATGCATGTTTTCTTGAAATAAGAGATTTATAATGAAATTGATATTATATCCCTTTTTATTTTTTATAGTACAGGGGAAATATTTTTGTGAAAATTTCATATACAATCTTACAACCAAGGTTTTTTTTATCAAACTTTTATGAGGAGTTTGGAAATCATGGGTGGTATTTTTTAAAGTGTGTTCTTTGGTGTTTTGGGGTGGATTTTGGTTTTACATCATTTTTTACTGATTTTCATATTTTTAAGGCTAAACCCCTTCTTTCTGCAGTATGTTTTTTATTTTATGAACCTTTAATTATTATGTTCTAATAGTATAGTAACATTTTAACATATGGAAGTGTTTTGGGCAAATTCTGACAGTTTGGTTGATTTATGGGCAAAAAGTATTTTTCTCTTCTAATTAGCATTATAAAAGATGTAGTACAACAAACTGTAATATTTGCGTATTTTGGATGCAAATTGCAAGGAGATCCCTTGTTGGTTTTTGTTCAAGTGACATTGGTGCATTTGGTTACATTAATTAGTCACCTCTATTAGGTTTGTTGAAATGTTAGCATAAAGTATGATAACGTCCAAAGAAGACATGGAAGAAACAAGTGGAGAAGGAGAGTAGGCGGGTTTGGTTGAGGATGGAGGATGCATTGAATCGGGTGAGGTGGAAGGAAGGAGTCAGGGCGGTTGCTGCAAATGTGAGGTGAATCCGGCCACCCCCGTTGACGGGGATAAAACCGTATTTAAATCTTTGGTTTAGTAGTTTAGTAGAGTATGTCAAATGTTTCTTACATCAAACTTAAGTTAATGCACAGAGCTATACATGGTTTTACAAAGTGGGGGGATTTGCCTCCTTAATGGAACACAACCCTATTTTCCTTCTAAAAACCCCCGCTGGACAAAGCATTGAAAGAGTCGGGATGGTAGCGGCATTTCCACATGGTCGCAGAGGGTGTATAGTCAATCCCACAATGCACCAGTTTTGTAACATTTCAACCAATAAGGTCATGTGATCCCACAAAAATCTATTGACACATAAAAACCCTGACTTTTACACTCTTTTATACTCTTAAGAATTAAAAAGATGGGGACAAGACAAAAAGATTGCATGCACACACACAAACACACAGACACACACAAGACCTGCAAACATGCGAGTATGTAGCAGTAAGGTCTTCCTCAACAGCGGCTCAGAAGACCTTCCCAAGTACCTTTTTGCCTACAAATGTTTTTCTGTGCCACCGGGAACCTCTCATAGCAATAACATGTAATCATAGTTCCCCACAACAAACGTTCCTTGTACATTATCGAGAGCTGCGCTTAAGTCTAGTGGGTTCAATTTCTAAAAATATATTTCAAAGATCTCTGAGTCGGCCTTTAATAGATAAAATTGTTCACCAAAGTCATGTCTGTGTGCTTTTTCAACTGCCTTCCAAAATTGGCTGTTGAAAAATTACTTTTAATTTGGGAACAATGTCAGTCATTATTTGAGGAATGCAAAGATAGAGCTATTTCAATATTTTGAACATAATTGGCTGTGTTTTGAACATAATTGGCTGTGTTTTGAACATAATTGGCTGTGTTTTGAACATAATTGGCTGTTTTGAACATAATTGGCTGTTTTGGCCTTATTAGGAATGGTGTCCCCCTTAATGTAAGTTGCCCCATTTGTATTACACGACACAACCCAATATGGAGTGTCTAGTCAGAGCAACCTCGGACTAACGGACGACGTGCAACGCTACGTTAACGAGCTATAGGATGACAATATGAACTACTCAACTCTAAGATGCTGCTATGTCATAAGGGAAACAATACTAATTTGCTTATTTACTCAGACTCATGTCATAGTAACCCAAAAGTTAACATATTCTTAGCAAATCTGTGAAAAATTTTTTAAAGAAGCCGATTTCAACTGATTTTGGTAGGTAAAGGTGTCAACATTTACCAATAAAAAGTGAGTTTTGTAGGGGGTAGGGAAATTGGTTTTTCGAGAGTCAAAGGTCAATAACAGGGGTCAAATTTTGAAATTGATCCAATCATGTTGAAAAGTATACCAAGTTAATAGGT
>JAMKCH010061960.1:0-37890 GCA_023653785.1 Ophioderma brevispina
CCCCGATGAACGTTTTGATATCGTGCAGTCCCCCCCCAATGGGATAGTTCTTAATTCTCAGATTAAAAAAAAAGTTTAAACACAAATTAACTTACTGCCCAAGTTCCTACATATGTCAAGGGCCAATGGCACACGTATTAGAAACATAATTACAACAGAGCTTGGCATTGACAGATCAGATGCCGAATACGAACGTATATATCATGGCATGGCTAAGTAAGGCAGACTTCACTGTCACATGACTGGGGCTTGTACACACACCACCGGCCTGCCATGCATAGATGTGCATTGCAACTCAATGAACAATGATTGCGTATGTCGTGCGAAATGGCAATTTCACACTGAGATTTAAAACACATTGAATTCCATACTACCTAAAATTACATTGCCTGTGTGTTCTCCTACAACGCACATAACATGGGATATCGTAGCGGGATGATGAGTGAGCAACCTCCGGGCTAGCCCAGTCAATGGCCTTCCACAAACACACACCACGCAACACCCACACACACACACACACACACCCACACAATCGCCGCGTCCAGCTATCCGGCCAGCTATATTTCACTATCAATTTACGGGCCAAGTAGCGAGAAATTCTTGCAAGTTTGTTTTTGATCGTAGATTGAAACATTGTTTTTTTCTGTAGCTCTGGCCGGGAACGGGTAAACCTTTGAATCGAATTCCGAATTCCATGCCCACACATTTCACAGTGATTGCCGTAAACACCTCTTCCACACTCCAATTGGGTTGTGGTCCGTGTACTAGGTCAGAGCATTAGTATTACGGGGTCCATCACGCATTTTTTAAAACTGGCATTTACTCACCCTTGCTTACCAATCCATACCAAATGTCATTAATTCTTATTTGTAACGGATGTGCCGTTTATGGTCCGTTTGGGGGGTACTTAACGAGGAGTTTGGCGTCAATATCTGGCGCAAAATGAAAGAAAATTGAAGGCACTTTAATAATACTAAAATTTGCCTTTATTACAATTCTACATCAAAAACTTGTAAAACTGTTTATAATACCGTCATTATTGCTTTATTTTTGTCCTAATATTAATATATTCGTAATAATAACACCAGGGAATCGGAATATACCAATAGGAGGTCAGTAAGGTGAAGTATTTTAAAACTTTTTTTTCCTGACAGGTTTTTGGCAAAAAACAAATCGGAAAAACCCCCGCATATCCTTATGTACTTACTATTGCTGGCATAGCCCCCGGCCTTCGCTATAAAACAACCGTGCCATGAAACCCTCTGATCCCAAAATAGCTGTGGCGTCAAATTGGGGGAATTCCAGTCTCTGATACCGCTGAAATAACAACGATACTTATTGCTCGTACTTGTTGATGTGGGCGATGTGTTTGTAAACATGTCGTAGAATGAGATTAGGCAACGGCGAAATTTTAAATCGCTTTTGTCAGTTTTGAGGTGTTTTTGGAAAACGCGCGAAATTCAAATATCAGGATTTTTTACTAAAAATTCGTAGTGGTGCTCACCTGGTGAGGCGCCATATAAATCCTCCTTAAATTACTTCTACTTTCTCTGTGCCAATTTTCAGCACTGGTCGATATCTTGTTTAAAAGAAAAGGTCACTCCCAAAAACAAAACTTTTAGCGGATATTTGCCTATATGTTTCTCCACAGGCACCCAAATAACCCTTCCCCCCACTTTAGTGCATTAACTTTGGGTTGTCCTGCCCCCCTGTCTAATATATCTTAAACTTTCAGCTCGCCATTACACTATCATAATTTGATCAATACGTCCGCTTTATAATCGGAACATTTGGCACTAAAACCATAGCGGGCACTGTATTCTAAAAGAGGCCGCTATATTTTGGACTCCATAGCCTAAAATGTTTCAGCTCACCATAACCTATCATGTGCCCAACTGGGCTTTTACGTAAATTCCAAGTTACTACTAAGAATTTAGCTGGACATCTAAATACCCAATATCCTACAGACACATCTGACAACTGTTCTCCCAAACGGATCCGACATCTGTGTATAAACTCTTAGGATTTATAGTGGTTTGACTCTCTTAGGCTCGCAAAGACACGAACTTCCTCAGCAGCCAATTTTAATTTTGAGGTTGAGAAGTCTACAAGTTAATACCTCATACAGGAGGGTCCGTGTACGGTGTTGTGGCATTAAGCCGTCCAGATGAAGACAGTTAATGGATTTCCTGTTGAAATTAATTAGATGAATATCAGTGAAAAACGTCAAAGCTTGATCACTAGTGATTAGTACCAAGAATGCTTCCAATTTATATTAATTATACACTTCCTATGAAAAAGAATTATTGTTTTTAATTTTGTTTCCATTAAAAAAAACCAAACACAAAAAAACAAACCCATGGAAGATTGCCGTAGATACAACTTATTTCCCATTACTGGGACCACGATTATGACATTGAAATGCATGCCATATAGATTAAGGATATATATCGTCGCTGGCGAAAAACCTCATATGTATTGACAGGTCAATGCAAAACGCTCTATGTGGCAACTCGGTAACATGGGACAAATCAAGCTATTTTTCAGTGTTTGTAATTTAAGTTGGTGAAAATGATGAGGTGAATGTTAAAAAGTCTCAAGATTTATTTTAAGTATTTGGCGATACTATTTGCAAAACGCCAATATCGCCAAACAGGTTCGTTTTGTGTGTGTGTCAGTGTTACCGAAAATGGACATATGAGGTTTTGCTCTTAGATGTCAAATGCACATATGAGTTTTTCCTTCCCTGCCCCACGACATATAAATTTTACCGTACCGCGTGTTACCAGTATGATTTTATAAGAATTTGTAACAAGTGGTGAAATTGTTAATCCCCAAAATGAGTATTTTCTTCTTGAAAGTTTAAACTCATTTAATTACACCAAGAAAACTTTTTGATCTTATGCTTGTTTACAAGAATGTGCTGAATTTATTTTACATACATGTTTTGCACCTTAAAGGAAATTTATTTCGGCTCATCCTCAATTTATTGTTAGGTACGGGCCGACATTCATGGGGTTAAAATGATTGTATCAGAAATACAGACTGTCTAAAAAATGGTGCAAGGTGAAAGCGCCCCTCATTTGTGACAACTTAGAAAATGCAGTTGTGGAGACATAAATGCCTACACCACCGTCCTGGGGCAAGTCTTAGCTTTCAAATGGCCGTTTTGTTCTGTTCATTTGACTGTTTTAATGCTGAGATATGTTACTTACACAATGGGTAAATGCACAATTGGTGCCACTATCTTACTATGACTGCTTTACCCAATAATTCAACCTCTTTATCCGACCCTGATCATTTAAATGGTAATCCCCATTTTTTTTTTTACTTTTTTAAACCAATTTTTCTCTAGATTTTGTGGATGTCCAAACCACAGACGATTTCTTCAATTTTTAGATTCCTTTAAAGTCCTCCTTATCCATGTATCCTTTCAATAAACAATGCAATGGCTTGTTTTCTACTTAATTTTCTTCGTTCTGACTGTTGTTTGCAACACCTTGAAAATAATACGCCCCACGGCCGCCATGTTGGATTTCAGCTAAATTTTCAATTATTTATAGTTTTGTGGGCATTTTGAAAACATAGACTATGTTTTGTTCTTCAAATTTTGGGCCCTCGCGTATTTTTTTACATTAATCTCCCATCATAATACAAGTTAAATGTTTGTCTTAAACAGGTCATCATTTTTTAAAAGTAATCGGCCTTCTGGTGTACACGAAATCCTGTTTAATTCTGAAACCATATTGAATAGTTGCTAATTGTGAATAAAATTAGCGTAGTACTTTATCGCTTTATCACCCTTTCAAGATCAAAATACATAAATACTGAGCAATTGTTACATAATCATTCTAATACTACAAATGAATATTCTTTTATGTATTTGGATAACATTTTATTCAATTTTCTAAAAAGTGCACAACTTGTTTTAGTTAACGACGAAATTGGTAAAATCCCTTTCGTCGTTCTAAACATATCTTTATATTGAAACAAGCAAATTGAATAGAACAAACGGCATTTGTAAGCTTAGACTATGCCCTTGACTTTGATGTAGGCGTTCAGGTACAAAATTATATTTTCTAATTGGTTCCAAAAGATGGTGCTTTCGGAGTGCACATTTTTCCAGGCGGTGGCGGCCAGCCTCATTCATTATAGCAACTCAACAAAAATGTCAAAAGAAATGACAGCAATACTGAGTGCAAACCACAAAACGCAATTTGGGTGCTTTGATGTGGGTCGTTCATAGTGTGTTTCCCCTGACCCACATACGACCTCGTCCCTCGTTCCGTTATTCATACAAAAAACATCGGAAATAACCTTGCAGTGGAGATGATTCTTCACTTCCAACGGGTTTTGGATAGAACATATTCCTTGAACAAACATATAAAAAAATTCAGAATTTTTGTCAAGACTTCGCTTTTACGTGTTAACCATTGCGACGTCTGAATTTGGATTTCTTGGCCGCCCCCCCTGCATTTTTCTTTAGAACAGGCTTGTATGGTCACACGGTGGGGTTTGTACAAGGCGGCCCCGGGGGGGGGGGGGTATGTTAATAACTTAGCCAGACCTGTCATCCAGAACATCCCTAAGATGCAAGAGCCTACAAAGAATCGCCATGTAATAGTTGTTGGACACGTTCGGGTGATCCAGGTGCAATGCAGGTGATATATTGGACCATATTCAGTGAATCCGAAGCATTTATATTGTATTCTCTGCATGCCACAGAGTACTCAATAATGAAATATATGAGCAAAGAATAATTTCAATCATAGCTTGTTATCCCTGCCAGTACAAATCCATTGTCTTGACCTGTTTTCATGTCATCTAATACTATATGTCCTGTTGGCATCCCATAGGCCATCCCCGCATCTATTCGTTTCTGGATGGACCAGTGCATCACCGCATTGGTCACAGGCTTCCGTATTGAAACCACTGTCGGCCAATTGGTAAGACACAAACCCCCCATATTGAGCTTAAAGGTGCATTTCGTGATCCACTGTCTCGTCCCCCGACTTACCCTCAGAAAGTTGAGATTTTTTTCATCAGCTGACCGCTGGCATTAGTAATCCATGTTGTACCAAATCTTACGTGCAAATTCGTGTGGTGTCTGTAAGAAATTCGCAATCTGGTATTTTGCCCTGTCCCGTAAACGGGCATAAATATAGCACAGTTGTCTATGGTACCTTTGGTTATTTGGGAAACATCTTTTGGACCCTATAACACAAAACCGCAAAGTCGGAATCAGCTAACGGTGGAATAAGCTTTTCTCAAGGATTCAGTGACAATTATAAAACAGGTGCTTGGATCACGAAGTGCACTTTAAGAGCGGTCCTTTACACAAAATGTTGTTTGTCAATAATATAGTACTGAAGTAAACCAATCCGGATAACACGGAAGTATTTAAACTGTAATAAACTTACACCTTAGAATGCTATTTTATTTTTGCTGGTTCTAACGTTGTGCCTTTTTATACTAATTAATACTTCCGAAAAAAAAGTTTTGTGGTTAATATGGGTCGTCTGACACCTAGGGGATGGAAAACCCAACCCGATAAAGCAAATAGAACACAGGCGGTGCGGGAATACAACTCCTAATGGTATTCCTGTAATGGTTCCCTGGTATACCAACATCTTGTCACATCTTGGGCTTGATGCGGGTGCTTTGGGCGATCACAGTCGGGCCTACCTCTCAGGCCAGCGTACAGTAGCGTGCGCAGGGTCTTTTGAGTGGGGTCACAGAAATTATGTTTTTTTCCCCCGAATGGACGTGTTAATAAGCGTTTACAAAACAAAAAACCAAATGCTGACCTAATGTAGACTTTAGTAATAACATGATTCCTCGTGAATGGATCATTTTCCTTTTCCCCCGACTACGGGCAACCACACTTGGGGAACGTGCCACGCCAACCGCCATGGCACATGCTCCTCTTTGGTTATATTGTAACAATAAGACAAAAAGGTTTGCCGCTGTCCTTGAAACAGCAAGGGCTGTGACCTGTCCCCGAACCCATTAACACCCCGCATCATGCCAGGAGGTTTGACAATTACAGAAGGTTTATAACACTCTATTAAACATATGCCTCTCATGGAATACTATTGGTTTGGTCTTACAAAGCTTACCCACTAATAGACAAGTTTTCTTACGCAACCCAATCTAAGTGTAATGCCCCACATAAATTATTCAGTAACTGTGCCATACTACTGAAAAGAAGTACATAATCCAATTACCATTTAACAAGAAATAAATGAGATAATTCGGCACCCAATTCCCACCCATTTCTGCCATGTCAGACATGTGTCATAACCTGTTGGTGTTTGCAAGAAAAGGAATTACAGGCAACCATTGTACAAGTAATTTTCAATGTATTAATTTTCTTCAAGGCGATTAGCAGCGATAAGGCCGAGAGAATTGATAAATGTGGAAATGCATTTTTTTAACTTATAAATCTGGATATGTGTGTGCAATTTCTATAACTGCTTTAATTAGAAAGACACCACCAAATAGTAAAAAAATGAAGACTTGAGGAAATTTTCCATACATCCTCCGCAAATAGAACATACAGCGACGCGCCGTCTCAAATCTACACTAAACCAGTAATTGCGGTTACATCAGTAGAGATAAACACAGATCAATATGATTGTGGTTTGAGGTCAAACTGTATGATCATGGTGCACAATATCACGCTGAAAATCTGTGATGTTCACCAGGAATAATGCTTTTATTTTTTATCTCAAGTTGAATTTTCATACGCACGATATACAGACTCAGACAAAATATTGGGCCTTGTCTTTAATACAACGGATTTCAAGCCAACTCACTTGGCAGTTTTATGTCGCACTATATATTAGCATAAGCAAAGATGTGTATCTGGCAACACGCATCCACACAATTGTTCTCCGAGAAGAACCGTTATTTATCATGATTTATTAAATTTCTTCTCGGTCATTTAGACGCATGTATTGCCTTATTATGGATTATTAAGACTCGTTGAGATTGTTGACGATTCTAATGCCTATTTCTGACTGTGTTTGTTGAATGTGATTGTGTGAGTTTTTGTAATGATTAAGAGGAAGAAGAGGCATGAGCGCGGTCTTTTCATTCATGAACATACCACTCGTGAAACCAGAGGATCGATACAACATGCCAAGGGACAAAGGGCTCACCACTCCAGAGTAACGCGGCTGTAGCTCCCATACGGATACGATATCAGTACAGATGTACGCAGAGCAGTTTTGCTGCTCTAAAGGATATTATTCTAGATATGAAGAAAGGAATTACGGGTAAACGTGAGGAAACCAGAATGGAGATAAAGGAAAGAGGAGCGGAACTGTGCGCATTGTAAACACTGTCTCGTAAACATTTAATTGAATCTGCGACGTCTATGCATGCGGAACGACTGGATAAGATTGAACAGACCACTATACCTGAAGTTAAACTGAGATTGAAACGAAGAATTCAAGTTCTGGAAGAAAAACTGACTTTGTCTGAAAATACATATAGAAACCAAATCTCTTGTTTTATGGGGTCCCAGAGGAAACGGGATAAGACCTGCGTGAAGTACACTGGCATCATTTGTTTGAGACAGTTATGAGTCTAACATAACAAGATATCCATATATTAAGACTGAACGATGCAACCGATTGCCGTCAAGGAATGTAAGACCGACTGTACACGTAAAGTTTCCACCCAGCATAATAATCAAGTTTTGCAATAATGCACGATAAAATTACTTTGCTAACCACAAGAACCATTAAAGAGTTTAAAATATACGTGTACTGGAGGATCTTCAAAGATGAAACAAGAGCGGGGTCGCTTAGCGAGCATAGCGTATCTAATAAAGGCGTCGTGATTGACAGGAAATAAACGCGGATCCGATGTTCAAAACTCTTGGTTTTGTTGGAATATCAAGCCAAAGACAACCCGGGCATGATGAAGTTGTACGTTTGATTAGGAACACTCTTCAGGTGATTGGTTATTGACTTGAGGAATTGAGTGTGGTTTTCACAATTGACATGTGATATATAATTAACAAATTAACAAACATTACTATACACCTCCGATACAAATTTTGGTTGAGAAAAAATTTAACAGGCCCTCCTAATTATTGTACGAATTTCATCAGCCATGTCCATGAAATAAGATGACTCAAGGTCCAAATTCTCTAAAATTATCAGTTATGTTTCATGTTTGGAAAACGTGGGTGAATATCCCAATTTAAAAAATTGTATGCACATATAATACCACCCCCCAAGGGGGGGTAAAAAATAAACTTGGTTGAGGAAATTGCAGGCCTATTATGATTATTTAAGTATTATATCAGTGAGCCAATGTTCAATGCATTATGATGAATAATGGTCAATATTCTAAACTTCGCAAATTTTGTAGGGAATCATAGTATATGCAGGTTTGGGAAAACCGTTCGAACTAAATACTGGTGAAACGTTGGAATTTTTGTATTCTATGTTTGGGGTCAGTAGCAACAAGTCGTAGATTCTCCATACTGTGTTTGCAGTTGCAATTTTGATTATACCTGAGCGTTCTGGAGTTGCATTGATCAAGCAACTTTTGAATATCTTAAATATTTGATTGTCTACTAGGATTTGGACTCCTAATGCATTCCTGTACTGTTTCAAATATTCAATGACATTGCTGAATTTTGGAGCAAATGATAATATTTGGTGCAGCAATTGGTTGAGACATAGACAACTTTTTGTTTGTAAATTTTTATTCATAGTCATTGTTCAAAATTAATATAAATATACCAGTGATGAAGTATGAACATGTTTTGTATAAATATCTCAAAATCGCCTACTGGAGGTAAAATAATTTTGGTGAATTACTTTTTTTTTCAGAAATTAATTCATGGATACATAATTGTGTTTTATACCATGAGAGTAACGGAAAAACTCATGAATTTTAAAAAAAAACGTTAACTAGATGGAAAGAAAAGCTCAATTGCTCCCGATTTCTGTTTAGTAGTCTCCGTTCTTTCTTTCTCGGAGATCCTTGGTAACATTTACCGACCTCTTTGTATAAGTAGTAAAAAAGTAGTATAAAAACACTTTTCTACTTTTTTTTTTCACCCTGTCCACCACGGTGCGCTTTCTTATTTTTAAATAAAGCGGAAATAATTATTTTTGGTCTTAAACTCTTGTACGACCTTTTATTTAGACAGCGTGTGTCCAAAGCTTTTTATTTTTTTTTGTTGGTTTAGTATTTATATTCTTGTTGTAATACTTCAATGTGTATGTGTGCTTATTTCTCAAACAGGTAAAAAAAAAATCATAGAAGCTTTCATTTAATAATTTGTTAAAACCTATTTCATAAATTTCCTGTTGTGATTTACTGGTCAAAGAATTTAGAAAATCAGATATCATTTTGGCATTTAGAACTTTGTATGATGTAATTACATCTCCCATTAAAACCATATCATGGATGAAATGAATTTTTACTAGAACTTTACAGAATGCTTTGAAATCCAAATTTTGCATAAATGAAGAAAAAGAAAATGCATGAACATCTTGCCATTTGATCCCCTAATTTTCCAAAAATAATTTATAATGCAGGTAATACTAGTTCTGAGTATATACGACTAACATTTAAGGGAAATAAGCAAGTCAGTGGGTGATAATTTAACTATGCTGAATGGCAATGAATCAGAAGTGTACTACAACAAATTTTGATTCATTAAAGAATTTTTACATGGTTGTAGTCTAAATTTCAAATTTATGTTATTGTATAAATATGGTTTAAAGACAATCAACCCCATGACTATTCCATCAAATGGATTAAATTTTGAATAAGTAATCGAAACACAAAAGGTGGTGGGGTAGTTTTTGGATATTGAATGAAAATCTGAATATACTGTAAGGACTGATTTGAACCAAGTAAACCATCCTGAAAACACGGAAAACCCTTGTTTATCGAAATCGAGAGCCATCATCTTTTGTATATTTGTATATAAGGTTTGAATGGAAATAATGATTGCGATTGATTTATACCAGTGCCATAACAAAATGGTAAAAATATAAAGTTTATGATTTTTTGATGTTTCGGATTAGCAAATCGCGCTGCTAATCCCTTTATAATTAAAAATCGGTCAATGGCAACGAATAGCAATCCTACATAGTTAACGTATCTTTTAACCCTTACAATGTGCGTGTGCCGACGTCTCTTGAACGCCCTGAAATTTTGGATATCAGATGAATGCCGCACTAATTTTCATTGGTTGTGATTTTAGCCCTTGCAAATCCTTCTTTCCCAAGATAGAGCAAACCAACTGTATTTTAATAATTAAATCCTCGTCTAACCGAAGGGGGTGGTTCCACCCGTTCAGATTTTGTTTAACCTTGCTAAAACCCCCTATTCATTTTCGTGCCAAGTTATGACTATTGCCAAATATATTTTATACTCTCCTTTTCATGCAAACAAACATCCACCAGGTATAGGTAAGATACAGGGTGTCCCGAAAGTGATGATAGGGGTAACCCCCCCGGAGATAAGTACCACACCACATACCTACCTAGTACGACACCAGTAATATCACGACACGTGATTAGTACCAATGGATAACTATGATCCTCTTTTTCCCATTGATACCCATAATGAGTACTACCAACAGCCTAGCATTACATCCGAATGACGTATAAGTTCGCAGGTCATCGACAACAGTCAATGTCTAGTACAGAGTTTATGAAGTTAGGAATGTGGCCGAGTTTTTCACGCGTTTTTTTTTTGCTCTATCTACTTGATGTTGAAATGACTAAGTTCATATATCAACTGATCAAGAGTGTTTTTGCGCTATAATATTTTTTGAGTCTGCAGCAAAGTTGCGAAATACCAGTTTTTCAACTTTAGCCATTATGTGCATACTTTCCGTCCTCCATTCCTTACTTCTGATTGTCATAATGGGAATGTGTGTTCTTATTTGTTTACCAATGAAAGAAGAAACTCTAAGCTATCCATTTTATGGGAATGAGGTGATCAGTAAACAAATCATATAGGGGCGTCGAAATGTTACAAAATGGCTCAGGTAGACAACATATTAGCATCAGTAGTGACCCTGAGTAGTGAACAGGGCGATGCAATATAGATATCTTTCGCTTATCAGTGCCGAACCGTGCCAATTACTTCAATCATTAATAATCTTCATAGAAATTGTGCACTTTGGGACGTATGTTGCATAAAACGAAACTTTGGTGTAATCCATAGTGAACGGATGAATATTAGGTTTTTATGCAAACTTGCTATTAGGCCTCTCGAAAGATGATTTTGCTAAAGGCAGCCCCGTTGAAAACTCATTCATAGCCTAATGACTGTATATATACCATATTTTAAGTGGAAGAACGAGGCCTTTGGCCGCGCACGCGCGAAAAAAATCATACCCTATTCCGCTAAATCATACCCTTTTTTTCGCTCAATATTTTCCGTCGTTTTCGTCGTGCACGAAGAACTTTCAAGTAGTAGTAGTAGTAGTAGTAGTAGTAGTAGTAGTAAAGTAGTAGTAGTATACACTTGGCACAAAAAGTTAATCTCTCGCGGCATGTTTTTTCTCGATCAGTATTGTGCCAAAGTCGATAATTTGAAAGTTTTTGAAATTATACATTTGTTGCCTAGGTCTAGCTTGCTCTTTCATTAACCTCAATTTGTAAAAAGCTGCAAAATGGGCTGGAATCTGAAGCCTGAATCCTAAACCCCCAAACCAACAGTTGTCATTTTTTTTTTATTTTCAATGGTCACTGTGGTGGTACACTCTAATCGTGTGTAATGGATTTCACACAGAGGGTTTCCGACTGAATGAGCAAAAAGCCTCACTTGCACTATTTTATTGTGACAGCACGTCGTCGGTGTCGCAGCACACTGCAATGCCCCATTGAAAGATCCAAAATCTGCAACTTTTGTTTGGGGTTTTGTGTCGTCGGGTGTTCTATCTCGGTCATTTTAAAACGCTTCTTACAAGCAAGGGGTTAATGAAAAGAGCAAGACCTAGGCAACAAAGGTATTCTTTAAACTGTCAAAATTATTCAGAACCTTGTCACTACGATCGAACAACTACCGATATACTTTTTTGTGCCAACTGTAGTAGTATTGATATTAGTATTATAAGTAGTATAGGTATTAATAGTAGTAGTATATAATGTGTGTTAGTATTAGTATTCTCGTGGTCTCCTGGTCTCGTCGTCCGTAGTCTTGTCGTCGTTGTCGTCGTTGTCGTCGTGGTGTCGTTGTCGTCGTAGTAGTCTTGTAGTATGTCGTAGTTGTCTAGTTGTAGTAGTTGTCGTAGTAGTTGTTGTTGTTTGTTGTAGGCGTCGCCGTAGTCGTAGCCGACGTACGCCCTTGCTGTTATTTCCCTTTAAATTTAAATTTAATATTGGTTGACCGGAATGAGGCACTTTTTCCAAAAGAAAATTTGCCTGCTGAAGAGAAAAAGAAGACTTGGTAAATGAAACCCAGAGTCCACCAAATGGAAAGTTCAAGCAAATCAATAAACGTGGCACCAAGACTACAAGTTTATGTTGTGTTTCCTTCTTACATGCATGATTCTGGTAACATTTCTTGTGATTGACACAACAACACTAATTGGAGTGACAGACCAAGGGTGTATGTCTTCAACTCTGACGGCACGCGCCCATTTGTTCTGAATTCGACAAGCCGGATGACACCTGTAGGTAGTTGGAGATCGCAAAGGAATAGCATTAACCCGCGAAGGCAATTATGGTCGTGGCTGACGAACGAACGCGTGAAAATCTTTGACGTTGACGGTCAGTTTCTAGACAGCTTCAGCACTTTGACGGATGACGACGAAGACGACGACGAGGAGGCACAGTGCTGTGCCGTTCTGCAATCGCGGTTATGGCAATAATGGCGATATCTTGGTAGTGAAATTACAACGTGAACCTTTACTGTTCACAATGTGAATGATTTCATATCACGACGGTGGTTCCTACGTGTTCTTAAATGCAACCCGGTCATACGCGTGAATATTGCAACCAAATATTTGATTAGCTCTGGGAAAGTAAAAAGGTAGTTGCTTTGAGTATTCGTGGGATTCGATTTACACTATCAATCCTATGATGCGGGGGATTCGCTCTGCCACATTGGCCCTGGCTTTGCAATCCGATTGCACTACAACTATATCTGTTTCTAATAGATGCGAGTTCAGATTACCAAAGCCAAACAGGGCACGTTCATCACTATAACCGCTCTGGTGAATTCCTGAAGTGTGTTGTAAGGGTCTCTAAAAAATTGGCCATTAGTAATTGCCTTAAATAAGACACGTTTCTTGCCTAGGCAGACAATAAGTCTGCTAAAGTTTTTAAAAGCCTAGAATTAAGGGGTGGAAGCAAAAGACGTCGGTATTTTAGCATATAGCACTTTAAACCATTGTACTGCGGTATAACTGTGCAACAAAAAACGATCGATAATCCCACCTACATCAAGTGGAACGAATTATAACTATATCGTCGGATTTATTACAAAGTGACAGATGTTAAACAACATACTAATTTTTTTCTTCTGAGAAATCTCATTTGAAAAATCGCGAACTCACTCGGGTCTGTACACATCTCCACATACGATTCAAACGATTAAATCTAGAAACGAAAATGAACAACGGCAATTTATTTAGCTTAAATCATGAATTCTTACTACTTGATAAAATTGATGGATACATTGGAAAAGTTACCATCATATCCGTCCAACACAACCAAAATTACTTAAATCGGCGATTATGTTCATGACATAGTGACGGAAGTTGAATTTTTCTTTCCCATAGGGTTGTCTACTCATTCGGGTCACTTGCCGGTGCTTAGCCTTATCATCGGCCCTCGTTGCGCTGTATCACTTCGCGACAACACAACAACTGCGCCGTACTTCTAATAACTCCGAATCTTCGTTCATCGCAGCCCTGGTTCATCTGAGGTGATAACAAACCACAACGTGTGTTTACTTTGCTTTTGGCACCCTTTATGACCATTTCTTGGATTGTTTCTACCATGTAAAGGGAAACCAGTAGCATTTTAAAAATGTGCATGTTATTTCGATCTATCGGATACCATTCCAATCTCCTGCTATCACGTAGGTAAAAATTCAGCGCATTTTATGCCAGTTTTTTTTTTTTTTTTTTTACAAATTACCACAAAATTGCCGCTCTATAACTTCTTTCCATCTCCTCAACATGACCGAACTGTGACGTCAGCGGCAGACCGCCCTATTGCCATTTAATACTTAAGCGTTTATTCAGCATCCGTCATCATGGAAAACAACATCGGGCGTTTTTCTGAACATCCGTCAAAAAAAACCAACGTACGTTATCGCGAATCTTCTCAATTGGGTTTATTACATAATGACGGATGCTTAGTGGATGCCGCGATTCACGCCTTGAACTGTAAATATAACTTTTCACTAATAATGCGATATTAACATTTTTAATATTTTTCCTTGTATCAGTTATCATTAAACATTAAGTGACAAGGGGGGGGGTGGTTCCTAGGGACCCCTCCAAATTTGTTTCGCGCTGGCCGCTTTAAAAAACGCGTGGGTTTTTTTTTCGCGCTGAAATTTTTTGTAAATTGTCAGACTTTTAAATGCGCTTCTTTCATACCAAAAAAAATTAAAATCGGCCAAGCCCGTTAATATGAGTTTAATAGTGAGGGTCCACTGGAACCCCCCTTGGGAACTAACGGGAAGTCATTTGATAATAATTTTTCAATATAAGATACGAACCGAGAACCAAAGCATTTTTGTTGCTGAATAAGTTCACACATACATGTAATTTAAACATTAGTAGTAACATTAAAAGAATTAACCCTTTATGTGCGAAACAACAATTTCAACATTTACGTTGCCAAACCGGTACTGTCACAAACTCTGTGGTAAATGACGTTTATTTTTGCCAACACCCGTAAAAAATACAGAAAACAACACAAAATCAAAACAATAAGTTTTTTAAAAAATAAGTAATTTGGGTCTTTTAGAATAGATATCACATAAAATAAGTTTTCACAAAGCTTTATGTAAGCGCAAGGCCCATTTGAATTTTTTTTTTTCCAGGCTTTTTTTGCCATTTTGCGCGTGTTTTGAAAACAATGTTTTTTGCCCCTAAGTTTTGCAGCCCAAATGAAAAATAATCTCATTTTTTTTTAATTGCTTGATTTGGGGTTGTCCTTATGTCCCTTCACATGTGTATAAATATTCATATCATTTGCTATTCTATTGGATCTTAGTATAGGTTTTCTGGCTGGCATATCTTAATAGCGGACATAGGCTAGTGATATTCGAGGGAGGGGATAAATAAAGGGGTAAGGGTAGCCTGAATATGGGAGCTACGTTATATGGAGTACTTCGGCTTTAATGTAAAGCAGCTACGTGTACTGGTTAATGTGTTTTAATATTATTGTTACAGTCATTACATGTTGCATTTTTAACTCGTATTTCACTTGCTGCTTTATTGGCAGCCAACAGTTTGTAGTAGGGTTTAAAATTAAAGTCCCATTCTAGAAGTTTGGGGGAAGAGTTTGAAGGTGTTTTTCTCTTGGATTTTCAAGGGTGCTGAACCAGAATTTTTTGGGTCCAACCTCTGGGAAATGTGGGGAACTCTCGCTAGCGGGCTTTTTTTCAAATGGCCGCCAAATTTCCCAAAATATAAACAAAAGAACAGCCTATCAATGTTTAATATATGCAATCAATTTTGGGGTGGTCTTAATGCAATATTGGTAATGCTATTCCAATAAGTAGAATTTATGATAAGTACACTTAGAGGGCTCGTTTTCAAAATGGCTGCCAAAATTCCTGTAATAATAGCCTTTTTTTGGGACCGTTATCAATTTAATATTAGTTGAATACAAGTATAACAAAGTGAAGATGTTTGAAGGTATGGATTTACATTTTCAAGGATGCTGACAAGATTATTTTGGTCCACCTCTGGGAACTGTGGGGAACTCTCGCTCGAAGGGCGTTTTCAAATGGCCGCCAAAATTTATTCCAGCAACTGGTATATTTGAAGCTAGAAAACGGCTATCTGAGATCCAAATGAAATCAATTTTGGGGTATTTCTGATCGCTCGGTCTATTAATATAAATGATATTAAATAATTAGGATTTATGATAGATTCCTTTAGAGGGCGCTTTTTCAAAATGGCCGCCAAAATTCCAGAAAATTGCACATTAAAGCTAAAAAAGCCCTCTAAGAGTCCAAATGAAATCAAATTTTGGTTTTTCTTATGCTAGTTATGATTAATGCTATTCCAAATATTAGAATTATGATAAGTAACCCTAGAGGCGCTTTTTCAAAAGTCCATAAAATAGCTTTTTGGGGGCTGTTTTTCAATATTAATTCTCACAAATTCATAAATATAAATCAAAGTGAAGATTTTAAAGATTTATATATATTATATATATATAATATATATATATAGAATAACTAATTCAAGAGCTGAACAAGAGTTTTTACAAAAGGTTCCAACGTTTGGGAAATGTGATTAACTCTCAAAATGGCTTAAAATTCCCAGAAATGTATATTAAGTAAAAACAGTATCTAAAGTACAAAAATGATATCAATTTTTTTCACCAAATTAATCAAAGTGCAGATGTTTAAAAGTATTTTGTTTATTTTCAAGGATGCTGAACAAGATTTTTTTGGGTCGAACCTCTAGAAATTTGGGGAATCTGACTACAGGGGCGTTTTTCAAAATGTGCCTGCCAAAACTTAAAAACCATATCTACATTATTTTAACACTGAAATCTGAGAATAAAAATGAAATCATTTTGGGTTGTTTCTTCTTAATGCTATTTATTGTGTAATGCTATTTCAATATAATGATTTTAATGATTAAATAATGCCTAGAGGCGCTTTTCAAAAATGCTGTCAATATATAAAGGTTTCTACTAGGACTGTAATTGTGTAATACTAAAATTATGAAATTAAATTAAATATTTAAAAAAAAAAAAAAAAAAAAAAAAAAAAAAAAAAAAAATTTTACCACCCCCCCTTCAATTTTTAGGCCGAAATCCAAATTGTATGAAGGGGTGACCCTATTTAATATATACATGTAATATATATATATAATCTAATATATATATATATAATCTCTCTAATATATTAATATATTCTTAATATATATAAATTTAAATGTAGAAGCAATTTATATTAAACTTTATCAGCCATTTCGTAAACAGCGCATCCTAAATATATAATTAAGAAATCCATCAAAATTGATATATTTTTATACTCTTTAATCTATATTTAGCTTAAAAGCCATTCTTCTGTAATTTTGGTGGCCCCTATGATAAATGCCCTCTAGCGAGTTTCCCCACCATTTACAGAGTCGGACCGAAAAAATTTGAGCACCTGAAAATATACACGAATACCTTTCAAACATCTTCACTTGATTTATACTTGTATTTTGTCAATAATGCATGATAACGCTCCCAAAAGGCTATTATATGGAATTTTTGGTTGCCATTTTGAAAAAAAAAAACTCCTGGTGGTATGTATCATATCATTCAATTGCCAAATTATAAAAACTGGCAAAATTAATATTAAAAAAAAAAAACCCAAATTGATTTCATGTGAATCTCTAATGGCTGTTTTTTTTAATCTCTTTTAATATGTCCATTTTCTGGTAATTCTGGCAGGCCATTTTGAAAAAAGCGCCTTCTAGGGGTACTTATCATAAATAGCATTAGAAACAACCCAAAATAAATGATTTCTTTTGATTCTCAATAGCTGTTAATATGCTTGAATATGCTTTTCTGGAATTTTGGCGCCATTTTTGAAAATGCTCCTATCGAGATTTTCCAACATTTCTCAGAGGTTGGACAAAACAATCTTGTTCAGCATCCTTGAAAATATAAACAAATACTTTCAAACATCGCACTTTGATTATTCTTGTTATTGGAAATAATCATTGTGTCACTTTTTACACTCTTAGATACTGTTTTTAGCTTTTCCTTTCTCCTGGAATTTGTTGGTCGGCTTATTGTATAGTTATCTACATTTCCCATATGTTGGACATAAAACATTAATATTGTTCAGCATCATTGAGAAATAGAAAAAAAACATCCTTTAAAATCTTCACTTTGATTTATATTTGAATTTGATAATAATTGAAACAAGCCCCCAAAAGACTATTATATTGAATTTTGGCAGCAATTTTGAAAAAGCTAACTCTAAGGGGGACTTACATAAATCTAATGTTTGGAATAGCAATTACACAATAATTAGCATTAAGAAACACCGAAATTTTATTCCTTTGACTCTTATGTTTTTCGCTTTAATATCACATTTCTGGATATTTGGGGTCATTTGAAAAACGCCTCTTCGAGAGTCCCCAACATTTCCCAGAGGTGGACCAATATCTCGTTCAGCATTCTGAAAATGAAACAAATACCTTCCAAATCTTCACATTGATTTTTACTTGTATATCCATAAAATTAATTGATAACGGTCCCCAAAAAGGCTATTATTCCCAAATTTTTGGCAGCCATTTTGAAAAGGCCATCCCGGTATTAGCATAATTTCTAATTATTGAAAAATGCATAAATACAATAACTAAGCATTAAGACAAGCCGAAATTGGATTTCTTGGACTCTCTTAGATGGCTGTTTTCAGCCTTAATGTGCATTTTTCTGGAATTTTGGCGGCCCATTTGAAAAAGCGAAGCGGGCGCCCTCAAAGGTACCTATCATAATTCTAATTATTAAAATATGATTATATAAAAGCATATTCAAAATACCCCACCCAAATTGATTCATTTGATTCTCATAATCGCCGTTTCTCTTTCTTCAGCTTAACTATACAATTTTCTTCTGAATTTTGTGGCGGCCATTTTGAAAAACCGGCCCTCTCTATGGAGAGTTCCCCACATTTCCCAGAGGTTGGACCAAATAATCTTGTTCACATCCTTGAAAATGTAAACAAATACCTTCCAACATCTTCACTTTTGATTTATACTTTTATGTCACTAATGCATTGTAACGCTCCCAAAGGCTATTATATGAATTTTGTTGCCCATTTTTGAAAACAAAAAACATCGGTTGGTATTTATCATATCATTCAATTGCTAGAATAGCAGAGTACAATAATTAGCAATAATAATACCCCAAAATTGATTTCATTGTGCATCTTAGATGGCTGTTTTATCTTTAATATGTCATTTTCTGGAATTCTGGCAGCCATTTGAAAAAAAGCGCCTTCTAGTGGCACTTTATCATAAATAGCATTAGAAACCAACCCCAAAATGATGTCAATTTTGATTCTCATAGCTGTTAATATGCTTGTATATGCGGTTTCTTTCTGGAATTTTGGCGCCATTTTGAAAATGCCTCTAATCGAGATTGCCGCAAATTTCTCAATGTTGACCAAACAATCTTGTTCAGCAGCACCCTTGAAAATATAAACAAATACTTTTCAAACATCTGCACTTGATTTATGCTTGTATTTGAAATTATTCCTTGATGTCACTTTTTACACTTCTTATATAGTGTTTTTAGCTTTGGCATTTCTGGATTTTTGGCGGCTATTTTGGAAGTATCTACATTTCCCAGATGTTGGACATAAAAAAATTAATAGTGTTCAGCATCATTGGAAAAATATAAAAAAAAGCATCTTTTCAAATCTTCCACTTTGATTTAATATTTAATGTGATAATAATTGAAAACAAGCCCCCACAAGACATTTATATGGAATTTTTGGCAGCCATTTTTTGAAAAAGCGCCCTCAGGGGTACTTATCATACTTCTAATGTGTCGGAATAGCATTACACAATAATATCATTAAGAACAACCCGAAATTTGATTCATTTGGACTCTTATGGTTTTTTAACTTTAAATTCAAATTCTGGAATTTTGGCGGTCATTTTGACAAACGGCCCTCTAGCGTCCTAGTTTCCCCCCATTTCCCAGAGGTTTTGGACCCAAATATCTCGTTCAGCAGTCCTTCAAATTTACCAATACCTTCAAACATCTCACATTGAGTTATAATTGTATCCATTATAATTAATTGATAACGGTCCAAAAAAGGCTATTATACAGACTTTTTTGGCAGCCATTTGAAAAAGCGCCATCCACGTTACTTGCATAATTTTCCTAATGATTGAAATAGCATAATACACTAACTAGCCATTAAGGAATACACCGAATTTGATTTCAATTGGACTCTTAGTATGCTGTTTCCCTTAATTTTCCATTTTTCTTGGAATTTTGGCGGCCCCGTTTTGAAAAAGCGCCCTCTAAAAGTACCTATCCAAAATTCTCCATTATTAAAATATTATATATAATAGGAGCATTCAGAAATACCCAAATTGATTTCATTTGGATGCCCAGCTACCGTTTTCTTAGCTTAAATATACAATGTTTGGAATTTTGGCGGCCATTTGTGAAAACGAGCCCTCTACGAGAGTTCCCCCATTTCCCCGAGGTTGACCAAAATAATCTTGTCCGCTCCTTGAAAATGTAAACACATACCCTGCAAACATCTTCCCTTTGATTTATAACTTGTATTCCTAATAATTAATTGATAACGCCAAAAAGGCTATTTAAGAATTATTGCAGCCATTTTGAAAACTCGCCCTCTACGTGGTACGTTCTCATAAATTCTAATTACTGGAATAAAGCATTACACAATAATAAGCAATTAAGAAATACCCCAACATTGACTACATATTTACTATTTACTTTAATAGCCATTTTCCTTGAATTTTTGGCGGCCAATTGGACCTAAAAAATTGAGATCCATGACAAATATACACGAATACATTCAAACATCTTCACTTGATTTATACTTTTTTTGTCATATTCATTGATAACGCTCCCAAAAGGCTATTAATATGGAAATTTTTGGTTGCCATTTTTGAAAAAAAAAAAAAACATCTGTGGTTATTTATTTATCATATCATTCATGTGCTAAATCGCTGAAAACATATCAATAATACACCCAAATTTGATTTCATTGTGAATCTTAGATGCTGTTTTTATCTTTAATTGTCATTTTCTGGAATTCTGGCAGCCATTTGAAAAAACGCCTTCTAGGGGCAACGTATCATAAATAGCATTAAGAAACAACCCCAAATGATTTCATTTTGATTCTCAGATAGCTGTTAATATTCTTAATTATGCGGTTTTCTGGAATGTTGGCGGCAATTTTAATATGCTCTCTATCGAGATTCCCGCACGTTCTCAGAGTTGGACCAAAACATCTTGTTCAGCATCCTTGAAACTATAAACAATTACTTTCAACATCTGCACGTTGATTTAAATGCTTGTAATATTTTGGAAAATAATTCCATTGATGTCACTTGTTTACCACTCTTAGATAGCTGTGTTAGCTTTTCATTCTGGAATTTTGGCGGCTTATTTGAGAGTTAATCTAATTTCCCAATGTTGGACAGAAAAAATTATATTGTCATCATCATTGAAAATATAAAAAAAAAACATCTTTAAAAAAATCTTCACTTTGATTATATTTGAATGTGATAATAATTGAAACAGCCCCAAAAGCTATTATATGTTTTGGCAGCAATTTTGAAAAAGCGCCCTCTAGTGGTCTTATCATAAATTCTAATGTTTGGAATAGCATTACACAATATTAGCATTAAGAAAACCGATTTGATTTCATGTGGACTCTTATGGGTTTTACTTAATATGGCAAATTGGTCTGAAGTTTTGGCGGTCATTTTGAAAACGCCTCTAGGCGAGTAGTTCCCCCCCATTTCCCAGAGGTTGGACAAAATAATCTCGTTTCAGCCTTCTTGAAAATGTAAAACAAATACCTTCAAAATCTTAACATTGATTTATAATGTATCCTTAATAATTAATTGATAACGGTCCCAAAAGGCTATTATACCAGAATTTTGGCAAGCCATTTGGAAAAAAAGCGCCATCCACGGGTACTTAGCATATATTTCTAATATTGAAATGCATATACAATAACTAGCATTAAGAAACACCGAAACTTGATTTTATTGGGGACTTCTAGATGGCTGTTTTCAGCCTTAATGTGCATTTATGAATTGTGGCGGCCATTTGAAAAAAAAGCGCCCTCTAAATAAAAGGTACCTAATAAATTATAATTAGTAAAGTATATTATATAAATAGAGAGCATTCAAGGAAATACCCCAAAATGATTTCATTTGATTCTCAGATAGCCGTTTCTTTTTAGCTTAAATATACCCTATTTTCTGGAATTTGCGGCCATTTTGAAAAACGCCCTCTAGGGACATTTATTCCCACATTCTCAGAGGGTGGACCAAAATAATCTGTTCAGCATCCTTGAAAATGTAAACAATACCTGCAAAATATTCACTTTGATTTATAATTGTTGTATTCACTAAAAGAATGGCAACTGTCCCAAAAACAGGTATTATACAGCATTTTGGCAACCATTTTGAAAACGCGCCCTCTTACGTGTACTTCTCATAAATTCTAATACGGAATAGCATTACACATAATAAGCATAAGAAATACCCAAAATTGACTACATATTAAATTAGCTTTTAAATATGCCATTTTCTGGAATTTTGGCGGCAATTTTGAAGAAACGCCCTCTAGCGAGAGTTCCCCACATTTCCCAGAGGTTGGACCCAAAAAATCTGGTTCAGCCCCTTGAAAATACAAGAAAACACCTTCAAACCCTTCTTCCACAACACTCTAGAATGGGACTTTAATTTTTGAAAACCTACTATTGCCGCCGGAGCTATTATATTTCTTGGGAGCCTTGGTCAAGGTAAGCCTGGTGTCCTATAATACAGTGTCCGGTGACTGAGTGTCCTACCACCAATCGTTCTATTGTGTCTCCATGAGTGCTGTAGCATCATTTGTTTCAGCCACTGTTACCCAAATCGCCTCGTCTATAGGTCACGGTTATTCCGTACGTGTTGCTATGGTTGCTAGGACACTCTCTCATGGGGGACACTCAGGTTTCTTTACACCGGGTTTGTTCTTTTTTAAATTTGCTGTCACAAACTCTCGCAGGAACTTGCCAGATGTTTGCTTCATAACTGGCTTGAATTTTGGGCTAACTTCGTCACATGAGTGCATGTGTGGTATGAGTCGGTGATTCATCCCCGGTAGTACGCGAGTCAGGATTTATCATATTATATTCATATCACGACTTATTTTCATCATCATCATACACAATACACAAGAAATAAACAGATGAATGTGACCTTTTCGAAAGGCCTAGTGGTCGATAAGGACAATGGCATAAATACCTAAGTAACTATATAAACTTACACAAACACAACAATAAACAAAAAACAACAAAATTAATAAAATATTAAACAAAGACAATCTAATATTCAACAAAACAGTCGTTGTGTCTGAAGGCTCTGGTGAGGGTATTCATAATGAATAAGTAATGCATTATAGATAGTTGTTGTTTTGATCTGTGCCCTGACGTGATTGGATGATAGAGATTTTTTACTTTGTATCCAGTAAGTTCCAGTGGATTGGGACCTGCAGTTTTTTGGTTTTGAATGCAAACTGTGTTTTGACTTTTGGTATTTGTTGCCAAAGTTGCGCCACAATTGTCTTACTACAAATAAAACAAATAAATACGATAAACATAGTTGTACTGTATCCTTAGCACAAAACAAATGGATTTCTGTGTTATGTGTAGATTTCAATGGGAAATAGCCTTTTTCGCACTTTTCTCGCACGCAGTGCGCGATTACGTAACGCCGCTCAAACCGTAGGTCGATTTGATTCAAAATGGTCTCTCTTAAATCGAGCGCAGGCTTCAAAGAAGAAAAAAAATCATGTAGTTTCGGCGTGAAATAACAAATAGATGGACATTTTATACGACAAAACATGTCGAGGGGGGGGGATTTTTTTTCCGCCCCCCGGGCCTTTTGGCGTTAAAATTGTCAGTGTTTCTAGTACTATAATTGTGAAACTTACCCTGGGAGGGTGGCAAAGTAGAAACATCTTATACATGAATGTAATGTGAGAGTACATGTTCTGAAACAGTCAAGTGATGCCAGGTTAAGAGTGTTATTTTCTGTCTTAATTCGCAGGATTGCCGGATGGGTATGGGGGGACTAATGCCAATAGAGAGTTACCCGCCAAAATCTTTGGATAACCCAGATGTGGAAGCAAATTACTTGGATCAAATTGGAAACGGACCATAACAACTCGGTGTATGTTGGTGCCTATTAAAACCTGATGTCACAAAAACGTTAATGATGAATATTTCATGGTCAAACTTCACTCGCAGTTATAGTAGTGGACTGGCTCAGTGGTGACTTCAATTTACGTGGGCATTCAAAATGGGATACACTTTACTATCAAATCTGTAGAACATATCCACTCAATGTCCAGGCCTCCTTGATAGCTGGTGCCAGAGATCAGATCAGACCAGGTTGTCAAGAGTCCTACACGTTGACTCAATGTATTCGATCTTTCATGACTACAAACTATCCTGGTGACAGTGTTACCAACATGCCTGCTGGTGCGAAAGTGACCATGATGTTGTTTGGATATACAATAACACCAAAACCCAATCAGAAAGTGGTCAACCTGGACGTAAGATGACAGTATTTAAAGGTGATCTGAAGCCTTGTGCTCAATCTGCTGATTTTACGGGACATGTTTGTCAGAAATTGTTCCTTAGGAAAACTGGGGCCCTGTCTAAAAATTAATTGGTTAGCCTAATGGGCACACATCTCAACAAAACTCCACATCTAACGGACACCAATTACCTTGGTACATAAGAGACTCAAATGTATGAATCGTAAAATTACCAAAGGACTTTTACAAAAAAAACCTACCCCACAAACTCGGAAAAGAAATAGATATTACAAAGCATAGCCGGACCAAAACTGACAAGAAGAACTTAGACATGCCCAAACAAATTACATAAAAAACTAAAAGACCGACAATTACCACAACGACACCAAGCATTGTGGAAAATAGACAAATCAAGGAATAGAAAAAAGACGGCTACCGCACTAAGACGAAACAAATTCAGGTACGGATGACAGATTAGGTATTTTACGCCATGTTACTTTGTTACAGTTGAGCACTCTATGACTATCTTTCAGTATAGGAAACTCTGGAATGCGGTGGCATGCTGCATTACGCCATAGAATATAGATAACTATGTTCAATGGTTTTTTGTCTGAGCGCATCCACCATCTCAATCGAGTATGATAAGGCCGAACGGGCCGGTATAGTTAGTGTACCGGGCAGCCCAACCACCACCTCCTCGTGGTACCCCAGAGGATAGCGAAGTTTACTGTTGTTGTTCCATCCCGGTTTAATGCTTTGAATTATTGTTCACTAATGAGCAGTTCCTAGCGACCCGAGCTTTGGAAGGGCCGGAGATAGCCGCGTGAGAACGGGGGGGAAGAGGAAAACGGCTGGGACGTTATGTTCAGCATTCGACGTCGTACCGGAATAGTGTGGTGCGGCGGCCTATCTACCATAACCGGTTTGACCTTACCGGGTATTAGTTTTTAACCCTCGTCTACATGAGCCTTTTTTGTTACCACCCCTGTGATTTTTCGTTACCGAACATCCCGATTCCTGTTTGTTAAATTTGGTACCAAAGGAAGTCAAAATCCGCATGAAAAGCTGATAACCTTTTGGGCACAAAATTGAATTTTTCTTTTTCTCCTATTCTACACTGCGTGTTTATGGAATTGAACGTTTTGTGACATGCGAACTTTAATGACGTCATTGGACGTACTGGCTAGGCATTTGGTACTCATTTGGTATCAATGGAAAGAGGAGGAGCATAGCTATCTAGTGGTTCCTGTGATATCCTTTGTTGTGCTAAGCATGTTTGTACTTGTCTCCCCCGAAGGGGGGGGGGGGTGGTTCCCCCCATGCATCACTTTGGAGTCACCCCCGGTCGATGTTTGTTTTTGGATTAAAAGGCTGAAAGATGTCAATTAAAAGTTACAAAACTCAAATATTTTGCATCAATAAAGGAGGTTTTATCAGCAGGGGAAAAACCTTAAGATGTTAACCCCCCCCCCCCCATCTGATTGTCCAAATCTTATTCACTCTCTAATCATGCAAGAATTTCATTGGCGTCCATAAGATGAATTCAAATTCGTGTACACCAATTAAAATCCAACTTTTATCACTTGTCCTAACCCCTTTAAATTGGAGTATGGCACCGTTTGCTGGTTTTTCTCTCCATTCTAAGACGAGATGCACAAACTGTCATGGTTTCAAAGATCACCACCAGAATATGCCTAAAACGCCGATTCACGGGATCAAGTGTATCATCCATGATTTCATCACTACAATGGCAAAGTTTGGCAAAGGCAGACCGACTGATCATCAGATTATATATGCTGTGTAGAAATACCATGGACCCACATGACATCTAGCTGGTAGGACCACTTAAACCAAACCTATTCGCCAACTTCAAGAACACACGATGTATCTTACCAGAGACCTGCAGGCACGACATATCTTTTTTCTAATATTTTCTTCTTTTTCGTTTGGGACCGTTCAACATGTGGAATGGACCTCCTACAACAGCCTTTTATATCACGAAAGCTCAACAGCTTTCAAAAATTCAGCTCAATAATATGTTTTGGACACACAACCTCACTCACAGCTGGTCGTAGGTCATCACCTTTCACTCTAAGCGTGATGCGGGGAACCGTCGTTTTTCTGGAGTTAAACAAATCCTCCATATCCAGAATCCAGATCCAGATCACATACTTTACTTGCGCCCATTTACTGTGTAGTCCTTCAATCATATATTTCCTTGTGTGCGTACTCAATCTTCTCTTCCTTCTCCTCTTTCTTTTCATTCGTCCCGTCAGTTCTTGCTTCAAATCGGCCTTGTCGCTTCATATATCATTTATTCCTATCATCTAGTTTTGTACAATGGTCCATTTTGTCATCAAAGCCATTGTAAGAACGCGCTGATAAAATTATATATAATATATATCTAATATATCTATATATATATATATATAGAGAGAGCAGAGAAGAGCGAGTCATAGGTTCTAAAGGGTAATGCACATAACCCAATTTAAGTATATTAAATTGGGTCGTTAGACCATAAGAAGACCTAGTCAATTGGAAAGAAAGAAATATCAAAGAAATGAAGAAAGCCTCAAAAGATCACTCTCCGGGGAATGGTAACCCTGTCGCTTGCGTACGCGGCAAGCATGATATCCACTACACCACGAGTCCCACACGGCTGAGAACCTGCTTTGCTTTTGAGGTTATTAGCTAATTGCTATCTAGGTGGCGCCGTAACATATATTTAACAGTGGCCAAGGGTGGCGCTATGCGGTAAGTTAATATATAGTCATAGGTACTTTAGGGGTATGCACATAACCGCATAAAGTATATTTAAATGTCGGTGACCTATAAAGTAGAACTAGTCAATTGGAAATAAGACGTATAGAATAAGAAAGCCTCAAAAGAGCACTCGCCGGGAATGGAACCGGGTCGCTTGCGTACGCGGCAAGCATGATACACTACAACCCACGATTTTCCCCCCCCCACACGTATATAATTATATATATATATATATATATCTATATATATTATATTATATATATATATATATATTAATATATCTATCTATATTATAATCTATATATATATATTATATATATATATTATCATTTATTACAAAATATAACTAAGTCGAAGACAAGCATTTAACCTGTATTATATGACACATAATTGTCACAGAATTACTTTGTGTAACTTTTAAAAATTTGAAGAAAAAATTCGGCCATGGTTTCAAAATGCAACAAAACTAGCAATTCTGGAAAATTTGGCTAAAATCCAATGAGGCGGAGGTGAAGCTATTATTTTTTAGGTGCTTACAATAATAGTAATCAGAAAAGAAAAAAATTACTAGGAGACAAAGCCATTGACATGTTTTAGATGAAAGTATGTTTGATAAAGGATTTAATTACAACTAAAAAAATTGAAACAAAAATCTTGTTTTGGAAATCATAAAATCTACAAATTCCAAATGCGGATATGCCAATTAAAAAAAATGATCCAGGCCGGGAACCCTTTGCTCTCTCTCCTCTCTATAGAGAGAGAGAGAGAGCGAGAGAGAGAAGCATTGCTGATACATACGCAAATATTTAAAAAATAAAACAACCAAAAAACACAAACACACACACAACCCCAACACAACAACAACAGCAAACACAATTACAACAGAATTAAACAAAAAATGATTTGTTGGTTAGTTATCTGGAGTACCGTTAAAAAACTCTTCGTCTTGTTTTAGTCCTGCGTTTAGTTTTCGATAGCTTGGTATATTTGTTCCTTGGTTTTGTCCTTTATACTGCTCATAGTATTGTTGTTTTAAAAATATCTCAGCCTAAACATCCATTCCGTATAAAAATCAAATTGCTTTATAATTTTGGCACATGCTCTACTGTCGTACATTACCAACCTATCATTCCGCATTAACAATCTGAGGGTCTGTGGAGTCCCCTTCAAGATACCCTCAAGAAATCTCCTCTTTTGTTATAGTAATGGATGTGACCGGTATGAGGTACATCCGCATCATCACAGGACACCCTAACCACTTTGACACTGCTATTAGTAAGTTATCATTTGTATCAATATCACAGTGGAGACCCATTGGCCTGGCACTCTCATCCCGATTTTAAGTTTAATAGTACACCACCCTCATTTGCCGAAATAATTCAAAGCCACAACTTTAGCCACCCCCACATGCGCTTACGATGGATAACTTCTTCACTGTTTACCATTTTAACGCATTCAAGTCCGTGTTATTGTATCCAGTTACTAGGATTTCGAGAGAATCCCCGATTAGGGTATGAACCCTTTCTTCCGATGGCAATACCACTCGGACATGCTTCCTCCAGCTGAGAGACATTCGTTGTTGTCTTAAAACTTTCAACGTATTGCCATCCATATAAAGAACGTTTACAGACGAATTCTTTTTCTTCAGAAACAATGGCAATTCACTATAACGAAGACCACTCTCGAATTATTGCCATATCACCACAATGATTGCAATGCAAACCTAATGCCGCTTCAAAAGTGCCTCACCATTCATGCCGTTTTCAGTAAATTCCTCCTTGCGGTTGTTCAGCCCTACATTTTGCTTACTTCCACCTTTATTCAGTAGCATGCCGTTTCTTTCTCCTCTTCTATGTCGACATCTACATTGCTTATCCAATGAAAACAAATTAATCGACCAGAAATGGTGATAGTTGCAAGATAATTACAACCTAAAATATGAAGGTCATTAGACAGAAAAAAAACCTGAAAACATGCATTTTCGAAACATCGTATAAACAGAATCAAACTAGATTTTTTCTGAATCCTACTTTAAGGCAATTTACAGAACAAAAATCGGTGTCTTAGTCAACAAGGTGCAAGTGCAAATACTGCCGGTTGACAAAATTTCCCTAAAACATACTCTTTGCCAAGATTTTGGTCAGTGGCTCTTGAAATGGTTTCCCTGTCGCCGAAGAACCATTCAAGAGCCATTGAACCAAGCAAATGTAACTGATTTCTTCCTATACATTGCATCACACACAGATCTATCACATGTGCAGCCTATTGCACTTATGACATCTGTGCCTCTCCATACTAAATAGACAAACATCAATTGAAATAGTAACTAGAACAAAATTGAAAACAATCCCATTTGGAGAATTCTAATGTTGCCCAATAAATTTGTTCCTTACTCAATGTGCAGCAATTTCTTAACTAATTGTGTGTGATTTTGATATATGTACAGGTTATTTTTGGACATACCAAATTCTTGAACCTTTCCAATTAAAAATTAATTAAACTGTTATATTTATATAAAATTCAGATCACTTGTGCACAAGGCTCATTTATTTGTGTTTGAAAGGTATTCTGACCTTAAGACGTCTAAAATAAACGAGACGTCATAACAGGACCTTACGGAGAGTATGCAATTTAATATCTGATTTTGTAAGTATTAGTTGTTTTAATCTTAGCACTTGTAATGGTAATGTTTTGATACTATGTATTATATTACAGACATGAAAACAATCTGATTTTGGGACTTTGTGCTATTTTCTGATTCATTGGTAATGACTTACCATTATCACCTTAAGGGTGTGCTCCCTACTGTATTAGGTAATGTTTCCGCGGCTGATAAGTTGCACGTTTAGGAACGTAAATCCTGTCCATTTAAAATTACCGCTATTTTTTTTTGTTGGGTGTTTTGAAACGCCATTCTTATTTCATACCCGAAAATCAATTTCAGATCAATAACTTTATCACTGTACGCAAGGTTTTTGTTTATCTCCAACTACACTTAGTATCAAGAAAAATGGAGAAAAGTCCTGAGAAAATTTCGGGCACAACTCTCTTCTGGAAAAGCAAAGCTTATTAGCATCCTCATTTCACCCATTAATACTAAAGGAATATGTCAGATTCTGAATATTGTTGGAAAATTTGGTATGGATGGAAAGCTTTAAGTAACGTAGATTACATATAAATCAAAATAAAGTTTTGAAATTGTTCCCACATTTGTTTGGGTATTTTGGCCGCCCTTTGAATTTTTCCGCCCAATAGCTTTACTTACTCGAAAACGATTCCGACAAATCCACATCGCATTCAAATGGTGACGTCAAAGTGATGACCATCCATAATTTAACGTTGTTGTGACCATCATATCGCAGTGGTGCCACTTAATAATAATTAAAACACAACGAAATGAACAAAATATTCATTCTGTAACTTATTTTTTTCTAATTTTTATTATTACTACTTTTCATTAATCCATCAATATTACATGTTAGCAATAACAATTCTAGTCAACACGATGTTTTGGTCATCCCTTTGACGTCACGGAAGAGAGCAAATTGGGCGCTTTTGATTGGCGAAAAATCCGCCGTTTTCTTCGTATGTGTCAAACAAAGCAAAATTCAATACCATCTAGTTGTTAATTTTACAAATCAAATTGTATTATTTTTTCCGGGAAATTTTTTTTTGTAACTGTTTTTTTGTTTTTATGAATTTAATCAAGACTGAGCTTGAAGCAATCTGACATTTTCCTTTAAATGAAGAAACAGGAAGATTTGCATAGCTGCCCTTTTATGGCCTTTTAAGTGAAGCCCAGATACACATTTGTCCTCCATAAGCTTCAAAAGAGGCTACTATACATGAGCAGCCTTTTACCAATACCCAAATCCTTATTATATTGCTTCTAGATTGGGCGTTTGAAAACCGTCGTCACACAAGCAGACTCTGGAATATAACACAAGGCAGCTAACCGTAGGCACATACCGCGCTAATCGATGAGGCAGTTATTTAACTTACTATAGCTAATAACTATCTCAATCCCATGGCGCAGTTCAATAGCTGCCATTCACCATATATGAAGCAAATCACCCCATGTATTTTAGTATGAGTTTTATGATAGCCAGGACATGCATGGTCATCTGTTTTAACATTGCCCATCCGAGGGCTATTAACTGAGCCGTAATTATCCTCCTTACCTCATATTGGTGTATGTAATAGTTGTTGTTTTTTTTTTTTAATTTAATGTTTCAATTATAATTTCCAAAACAACAATGCAAACCATTAGGTCCCCCAAGAACCTGAATGCCACCCATTATATGTTGCTAAATATATAGCGCACATCCTGCAAAGCGGCATTGTGGTTCTTGGGGGGGGGGTGGGGTGAGGTTCATAATTTGGGAATTTCCAATACCCAATTTGACCTGTATTATAATTTTAATCAAGCGACTTTTTTGTTGGATTTTTTTAAAACCAGCAAAAGGTACACTTTGAGCATGTCGCTTTATGATCGAACGTTTCAAATTCTTTTGTTCTCTAAGAAACTATAGAGGGGCGTCCGTGTATTCCCTTATCCGCGATGTCCTTTCTTCAATTTTGCTCGCAAATGATAGTTTACGGGCATTGAAAGAATACAGATATATTTTAGCACATAAAATAACATATCCAAAAATAGATAGGGCACATAATGAAAGGTAATCGGCTCACTTTTAATTTTGACCTAGACTTTAATCAACAAATGTGTCCATTAGCTGAGTTCATGGACTCGCACTCATTGATATTAAAATCAAAAGGTCGACAACACAGGCCGGTTAAACAAGGTGCCTGCAGTGTTAAACTCAATTTCCGTCGTATTCTGAATTAAGCAATAATAACACATTTTTTTAAGGCGCCCCAATTTTTCATTTTTCAAAAATTTTGAGATTTTTTACAACGGTTGCATTGGTAACTGGCTATTAAACGTTACCGTGAAAGGTAAACATCTCGAAAAATTCTATGTGTCGCAAACGAAGGAATTTTGTAATTAGAATAATTAATATCGGAAATCACCGATAATAATTCAAAGGCTGCTGACCGGCTTCCAATATGAAATAGCCGGAAATAAGCGCAATGTACGTGTCTACGCTCATCCATTAGTTTTGTGATTGGTACAGGCAAGTCAATGTTTAGAGGTTCATTTTCTTGATAATGGCACTATTTTTTTCATCATGGACGGACAAAACTTAGCATTTCCAGATAATTAAGTACAATCTGGGCTCCCAATTCTTATTACAAAATCGCGTATTTAATGACATACCATTGTTAAGAGCCTTCTCCTTCGCAGGTGTATTTTTCCTAGATAATTTTTTTTTTAACCAACATATGTGCAATATATCAATTTGAAAAATTGGTGGCGCGCTTCAAATGTGGCTGTTATTGCTTAATGTCGCCGGCGACCGTTTTAATTATAAAATCGTTCTATTTTCCCATATAAGGCGCGCTGTTTGGGCTTAATATTTATCAGGCGAGGGCTAATGTATATACAGCTTAAATTGGGGGGTTCGCCGGCGACATTATTAAAAATCGTTCTATGTACACCTAGCGCACTGAGTTGGGCTTAATAATTTCCAAGCGATGAGGGCTAATGTCATCGCGCTGGAACGTGAAAAACCTCATATGTCAACTCCATAGGTCAAATGCAACCCTCCTATGTAAAATGTGGGCCCCAGTGCTAAAACCTCATAGTACATTTTGGTCAAATCGGGTTCTAGCTTGTATTTCATGCCAAATATGATGGAAACTTCATATGGCCTTTCTATTTAGAATCATGAAGTAAATGAATTACCTAATATATTTGTTAGAAATGGAAAACCTTTCTAGTGAATGGCATTACAACAGCAAGTTATTCAGTTTTTGGTGTCTCCTCGAAACTGTTACATATAGGTTTTTTCATTACCGTTTTACTACATGTGAGGTTTTTGCTTTTTAAAGGTCAAAGCATCATTGAGGTTTTTCCCACCCATCGACGATATAGCAAGATTTACCCACCACGCAAAAGATCATTTTGAAAAATCAAGAGGGCGCACTATTTTTCAACGTGCCCAGCGCTCTTTAAGTGGCCTTAACATCTAAAAGATGTCGTCTACCCATTTTCGACGTTATAAAATAACGGGCTTAAATCAGTTCCGTTTCAGATCTTTATTCCGAGTGCCTTTGTTGTTCACGGAGAAGTGTCTAGATCTTCTTCTCTTGATCTGAATGACTGTACTCTTTGGGCGGCAGTATATGTTCAATGTACCTGATCGACTACTCCCTTCTATAACTTGGCTATCTTCACAGATATGGGTGTAGATTCTAGGACTATAAGTGGTAAGACATTTTTCCAACACCGAACCCTTCATCATACTCTCGATAACTGTCCTGTTTCATTCAATCAGGGTCGCTACACTGGCGGCACAACATTCTAATTATTTTGTTAACATCCCAATCTGGTCGTCCTTAACGACAATTCTGACCCAAAGATATATCACGATATTCCCACTATGATGGCTTTTCAAATGGTCCATATTGCCCCACGGATTTGTACTCAACTAGTTAGCTTTCGGACGCGATAGAACGCCTGAGCGTTTCTCGCAATAAATAATACTTGAAATACATTCAGATACTATTGTGGTATCTCAAATGTGGAAAAATCCAAAAATTGTCACGTTATAATGTGCTTTACCACTTCGGGCAATGCTTTTTTTGCATGCAATGCATGTGAATTGCATGATTCTGAGAGATCTAGAAATGTCTTTAGGTGACAGTTCAAAAATGAAATCCTAAAATTAATTCCGGGATGAAAGGTTTAAACCCCGACTTGCATATTCTCTCAAAAAGCGTAACATTGTGTTAGAGCTGTCTGTTCCATTTGAGACTGGCATTGATGCTGCACATTCCTACAAACAATACGCTCCTGTAATTGCAGATATCATGGGTATGTTATGAGTTCTCTTATCTTGCCATTGAGTCGGGTCAAGGGGTTTCATCTCTCTCAAGATAACTGTTCTCAGTTTTAAACAATCATTTTCTAGGTAACTTATTAATAAACCCATTTCATTCAACAGCTGAGAAACGCAACTAATCAAAACTTGCTTATGCTCCGCTTTTGTTATTTTTCATGCCAAATTAAATCACTTGGGATAAGTGCAATTTCCTACACGTTGCTATTTTTTTTTCTCCGATCAATTCCAACCTTTTTTTTATGGCCTTTTTACCGTTAATTCTCGTTTGCAAACCTTCGTCTTGTATCATTTTAGCTGGCTTTTATCTTAACTATTATAATCGATTATCGACGTTTATTGCTGATATAGTACATGTGGAAGTGTATTTTGTGAAAATTTCAATATACAATCTTGAAACCAGGGTTTTTCTAAATCAAATTGTATGATGATTCTCCCAAAAAATCATTGGTGTCATTTTTAAAAATGTGTTTTTGATTTATTCTGTGGGTACAAAGGGTTTTTTTTTAATACAAGTGTCAAAATATAAAAGGGTCCAAATGGTGTGTTAAAATACCATCATTTTCATTACCATTTCAAGATTCCAGCAAGGTATAGTTTTGCCCTCAAGGTCACACTGGGAGTACAATTTCAGATTCATCGGTTTGTTTTAAAAATGGTGCCAATTTTCGTCTTAAACCTATTACGATAGGACAAATGGAAAAAGAGATAAGAAAGGACCCACTTGACGTTTAAACGATCTATCTGCCGCCCCCATAATTGCAATTGTTATTCATATTCTCTCAAGTGGCCTTCCGAGGATACTCCTATTAAGATTTCTTTTTCTGGGACTCGAGAAATTTCTCAGTTCGTGGTTCATTGGCGTGAAGATTCCGGGTCATCGAGGAATCAGCGAATCAGTTCTATCCCGTGGTGGTACACATTAAGTTGTAATTGTGACTGTTCAATGATACAAATAGGAAAACATTACCAAAATTAACCTAACAATCAGGCAAAATAACCCTAAGTGTGTATATTTTTTCTTGCAGAGTAGCACAAGTGACATTTTTCTTGATATTGGCTATTTTAAATGTGTATTCTATTTTCATGTATTGAGAACAGGGGCCCGCAAGGGTATATCTCACTGCAAATGACCTTCAATCTTCAATCAATTTTTATTTGTGTTCGAACAAGAATAGCCCTACACCAAGCAAAAACAAATATGATAAATAATTATTTAAAATGATGCATTACAGTGAAAAATTAATTGTTCATTTAATCAAAAATATTTTGAAAACAAGTAAAAGGATGTTTATTATACATTATAAGTTAATTTCAAAAGAGAGTATATACCTGGGGATACTACTAGTGGAAAATATATTTTAAAAATCAACGTAAGGATGTCATATTACTGCTGTAAGCCGTTAGGTGTAGAGTTTCACTGAAAACTAGTATAAATTCACCAAAGCTGGTCCAATTAGGGCTCGGGTATATTTTGTTTAAACTGAAAATTGGTCCCGTTAGAGGTCACTCCGAACCCTCCCCTTGAACGAGGCATGGGTGGCCCAACGAAAATCCAAGACCCCTGGGTCCAAATTTCAATTTATTCAATCACTTTATCCTTTATTTTTTCACACTGGGCAGTGTCGTGGGGGCAGTAAAGCTAAGCTAATTCATAACGAGGTACATTAACTTCTTATAACGAAAACAACAACAAATACATGACAACACCCGGAGCAGCCGGAACATGTTGTATATGCATATACTTTTACACTTTTACTTTCGGACGTAGAGTTTTTAAAAATTCTACATCACGATTGTTCGCCGGATAACGATGCGGCAGAGGGATTATGATCAAATGTCCTGCTGTTGATCCTTCCTTTTGTGCGGGTGAATGATAAACATATTTAAATCGATTGTAAAGTCGTTGTGTTTCCTTCTATCTCTTTGCTTCCATGCTATATAGAAGCCTGAAAATATAAGGTCGCGTTGTCAATGCCGTTTTGATGATAATTAAGAGGGTTAATATGGCCGTGGTCCACTTGGTCTATGGGAGACCACTAGTCATAGATCTTTAAAAGTCTCACTTTGAAGGTGAAACAACAACAGATCTATGTACATTTTTTTATTTAGTATAACCAACCCAACTCCACGATTTAAACCGGTGTAAAGGAGATATGGTCCTTCGGAGTAACCACGTCCGGGATCCAGAGACGACAACGGCATAAAGCGTGAAACTAATGTTACGTGAATCAACTGAATCGATTGCCCTATTGTTCACACCATTGTTCCCGGACTAGTGAGACGGCGGACCATATCTCCGTGCCACACCGGTTTCGAACAAAATCGGGGGCGCTTCTTAAATAATGACCTTGAACTTTTTGAGCCTATTGTAACTAAACAATAGGTCGTAAAATATACCTATGGCAACGATAACCTTTTTAGAAACCTATGAGCAAACGAACAGATTGGTAATAATTTTAAAAGCAAGTTTAAACACTTTTATTGTTTACCCCTGTACAAATTTTCCCCCCCTCATAAAATCCCCCCACGACCAGTTAAAAAATGACGCACCCATGATTTCAGATTCTCCATGAATTCTGTATTGGAAAAACATTGGTGTCAAGAAGTTGTATATGAAAAAAATAAATCAAAACAATTATTACCTTTCCCCATGTGGCAATAATTGTAATTTATTGCCATTTGGCCCTGCAAGGTCCTTTAAATACGGCTTAGGCTACATGGGTTTTAATGTTTTATATTCTTTATTGAATCATAGTTTTATAGTTTAATGAAGTGGATGATGAACAACTCTCTAATGAGTTATTATATGACCCAAATCATTTCTAAAATGTAAAAATAAGCGTGGGTTATTTGTTCCAATATAACGCTGTTAAAGCTGGAACTACTTGGGTCATAAACATGGTTTTAAACTGACTGTAACAAAAAGGTCACGTGAGAAAACAGCTCCTATCAACCTGATACACAAAATCATGATATAATTGGTGTGTACTGTGCAGTAGTAAGAACTACTCAAGTGGACGTCAACTTGTCTCCCGTAAAACAAATATTTTATGTAGAAGTTAAAAGTTGTCTACAGTAGACAGAAAATTTAAATATTTTGATCCACTTCTTTCCGGGGCACAAGATTCTATTTTTTTCGGACTATGTTCCAACGTCGCCTTCTCTCTCTCTACTGCCGAATCATATTCTTCCCAGCGTCAACTCATGTTGAGAGGTCTGCCATTGTCCAGAATTACGAGAGAAAATTGCGGAGAAATGTTTATCAACAGATTTCCTTGGTGGTTCTTATAATATCACAAAGGACGATCAATGGGTCGGGGGGTTTTTTCTTATTGAATTAGGTTCTGGAGCGGGTATAACTGCCTTTGAGTAAGCGAATGTGCGCAAAATACAAATATAAAAAAATATCACTCACATTCCTAATCCCAAAAATTTGCCAAATTACGTTCATTTAACAAAACAAACCTCCTTCTGGTGGCCATCTTGATACTTAAACCTTCAGGAAGGTAAAACACAATTTTTTTGGTCTGGGATAAAGATCTTCTCACAATGAAATTACAAATGGCAGTTCTTCTAAACAAATTGGGCCGGGGGGGGGGGGGCCATTTTGAAAAGGCAACAAGCTATGTGCACTTTTCGGGGCGAAACCTACCACTGCT
>JAMKCH010061961.1:0-16422 GCA_023653785.1 Ophioderma brevispina
GGGTACCTTTAGCGTATCCACAATGTGTGGTGTCAGGATTTATTCAACGAGAATCTGAATCCGGGGTCCCTGGAGTCCATGAATTGACGCTCCTAACATTGCCCTCATTTTGAGACTGGGGGCGTGATTGGGAAAATCCGTTTTTCATCTCACCCGCTCTTATTCCACACTGACTGCGAAGTACATGTCCAGGTCTTAATTACCTCTGGCGTTTCACAAAACTACTACCATCCTAAATACCGTGTACTACTGCACTGTGACTTCAATCCTAGCTAGTGAAGAGGGAGTTTCCCATAACCTTACCCAACTGACCCTTTTTTTGACACTTTGGAACATAAAGGGGGGGCCCGATTTAAGGATGGAAGATTATTGTTTTCATCTTGATAGATGGTTTCACTCCAAAACCCCACTGTAAAGTTTCAACGCGAGATCAACCGTTTTGATGGGACGAGCTAAAAACGTGATTTTGTAAGCCCCTAGAGAACTGTGTAAAATTAATAGGTCGACCAAAATGGGCCACATTTTCGCTCATAACTTCCAAACCAAATATCTTTGGCTCTAAGATTTCACAGGGTAGACGAGAAAAATAGTAAACTTTTCTTCTCATACCAAAATGTGACCCCTTCCGGTAAAAATCGGGCTCGGGGGACGAGGCTGTGTAGCGATCGGGCTGCTTGGACCTTTAACAGAAAAACCTGTACTTTATTCCATGAGGTTTCCAAATTCTTTAAGTGTGTCAGAATCAGTGTCAAAGGGTCCGGTTAGGGAACTGCCTATTGAAGTATTATAACATGTTGAGGGCGACCATTCCATCGTCTGATGCTATCTTGGAAGAAGGACTGTACAGTAGTCCTGGTGAATGAACTAGAGTATATTCATGTTGTGTCCTCGCATCACCATGGTTGGATAAGAAACTATGGGGGAACATCAACCAACCATCCTCCACGTCGATACATCATTACTGCCTTGTCCTGGGCTCAACATTCCCTGGAGTGTGGTCCTGAAGCTTGTCCAGTAGTTCTATATGTAGTTTACATGCATTGTGTTTATTGTTTGATGTATGGTTATGTATGTGATTGCATTGTGGTGTGTGTTTGGGGGGTGTGTGTGTGCGTGTGTGTTGTGTGTGTGTGTCTGTGATGTGTGTGTGTGTGTGTGTGTGTTACATTAGCAGAGTGTGTTGCGGCAAATTGTCGATAGGCCCGACCACATTGTAAAATTGCTGGCTTGTTGCCTTGCATGGTAACGCAATTTGTTTTGCGGTGTTCTCAAATCGAAGGGGGGCTTTGGGAGTTGCAGCAAGCAACAAATGCTACCATCATACAACTGCAAAATTGCAAGATTGCAATCCTGTTAATAAACTGTAGTTCCAACAAAATCCAGCATGCCCCAGTCTTCCCCTAACTCGAACCTATTCCTAATTCCAACCCATAATCAAACCAAACTTACCCAATTAAACCAAATAGAAAACAAAACAAAAAAGGGTGATAGCCTTCTCTGAAATCATATGCATGTCCAAAAAGCACCAATTTGTTGGTGCAGAGACTAGAGGCATTGTGCAAGGTCACATAACCCCTTACAATAACAGTTCCACAGGTTGATCAAGTTCCACATTTAATCATTAAATGAACATAGGGTTTATGAAAAACACATGCAACAAATTCAAAAATTGAATGGAAGAAAGTGCATTGTGGGAAAAAATACATCCTCTTCCCATGAGTTGAGATGCCTGCTGTGCATTTAAGTGTCCGCTTGCCAGAAACAAAATTTCCTTTCTATGACACCTGTAGGTAATCTGAAGAAGAGCCCCCTAGAGTATACGAACCATTAGTATGATGCGCCAGATCATTGCTAAATTCTTCTGAAGTCAGGTGACCCAAATTATGTACTTGGGGTGTTAAACCAAACCCTTATAGCAATGCATAGCGATAATGTGTTGCTTTCATTTTTTAAGAACTGCCTGCCGAATCATGTAGGAAGTAGGTTTTATGTGGGGGTTCACTTGACTTTTATACAGCTATATGGGGCATTTCTGGAGTAAATTCAACAATGATTTTTTACTTTTAAACAAACAATCATGCCCCAACTGTCACTAACTTCCCTTAAACACACATTAAAATTTTCAAGTTTTTTGTTTTAAAAATATGTTTGTTGAATTTAAAGTGTTCAAGTTTGTCTCCAAAATGACGAATATCAACATTAAGGAATTCTGAAAATTCATTGAAAATCGTAAACTTTATAGTCTCGAATACGGAAACAAGATGGGTGATCTGAAAAAGATATCCGATTTTTAGTATATTGCCTAACGGTAAGTATCTGTCGTAACGATCTGTGGGGCTTTTCTTAGTGGTGCTGTCTTGGATGAAAGTACGTGCTTACCGACTTAGTCTCTATAGTTATCAGGTATTACCTTCATACTAAAGCATGGTGTGGTATTCGACTTATGTATCACCATATTGCAAGAGCGTAGCAGGGGGAGGTAACGTATCTGTCGCGATATGAACGAACAGAGGGATTTTTTCATTACTATAGGGCTGGAAATTGTTACGTTTGATCCAGAATTTTAATGGCCAAACATGTATAATATAACATTACATCTTCTCGATTTATTCCACATAATTGGAACATAGGTTAATCAGTTATTTTTAGCAATTTTGTATCAATGCGAATTATGTAAGTATCTTGGTCTGCAATATTGGTGACATGCTCTCAGCGAACTCTTGCGAAAATTTAAAATCCAATATTATCATGTTTTAACTTAACATAGTGGCATAATAGAGGCATGATAAAAAATGCAATGCAATCTTGATATGCCCGGCTCTTGTGTGTACCGAGCAGGGACACATTTTAAAGAACGGATTTGGCTGGCGGAAATGGCGAAAAGCAAGAATTATGCATCTTTAGCCTTATTGATGATACTTTATCATCCGTTATAGCAATCTAGTCCGGACATTTGGAAAACATAACTCCTAAGTAAATTTATATTCAGAAAACATTCATTCTTTAACGGCCAAAAACAAGCTTTTAAACTGGAATGAGTGTGAGCGACACTAAAAAACGACTTTTTGAACAATTTAGCGGACAATGGACCATAATAGTGATTGGCGTGAAACCAATGTGAGGCCTACAGTTAGGAAGCATTGTTTTTGTACTGTATGGCAGCAGTAGGCAAGAATAATAGAAGCAAAACAAAAACAGCAGCAGAACAGAGGCAAGCAGCAGTAAAACCAAATCCGGTTTTGTCCCTGCTACGGGGAATGGCCGGGATTCAACTCACTTCACAGCAATACAGACGTGTGAGGATTTATTGGAACAAAAAAAAGTAATTGGCCGGATGCCCTTCCTGTTGTCAATGTGCCCGGATGACCGTCATTAGCTCTCCAAAGCGGACACCCTATGTAGGTAGATCTTTTTTTTCATTCTACCACCGGGTAACCAGCTTACCCTCCTCGTAGATTTCGTAGGAAACCCGATGGAGGTGGACAGTTAGGCAGTACAGGTTAGTACTGACGTTTGACCTGGATTTTAAACCAGGGTTAGTCCTACATGAGTGGACCTTTTTCCATTTCAAAATACTGTGAAAGTTAAATGTAAGCGATGTGAGAAAATTCCTTTGGATGGGCCGGAACGACTCATCCAAGAGGAACTTTATCACCTGTTACAGCGCATTAAGAGTATGTTTAGAAAAAAAAAGGTCCCTTCTGTAGAGTACCCTGTTTAAACAAAGATCTACAAGTTAGACTCCCTTTCAGATACGAGCCATAATGTTTCAGGGGATAGAACCCTGTAAAACTGTTCCTAAGCAAAACCATGCATGGGGAAAAAAAAACTGTGCGCAAAGAATGACCCAATTTCTTTCTCTACCTTCGAGCTTAAGTTACTGCCACTAGTTCTGCCAGCTTTGTTAAAAACACTGGAGGGTTTAGGCATAAGGCACGCCATCTGCAAAATAGATGCCAGGTGTTAGATCAGCAAGTCTATCACTTATAAGAACACATGTGACAAATGGAGCGTTGCAGATGGGGCATTCCTGCCAATAAAAACCCTTGACATATGCCAGACCTTGGCAGTGAAAAAAAAATCAATTCAATGAATTGACATTGAAACCATCATACTCCCTTTAACGATCTGTGTCCTTAAAAGGTAATTGTTAACCTTGGAGTTGACATAACTACTTAATCAAAAGTGAGGGTGGTTAATTCAATCCCATAATGCATTGCAATGTGTTATACTGTACTTCGCGCAGTCAGTACGTAGGGATACCAAGTGGCCAAGAGATAAGGCACTCAAAGGCATTCATGATAATGCTTAAAAATTCCTTAAGGTGCAAGGAGAGATTTCAAGTCATCCATCTTTTCGGGGAATATAGTGATTTCATATAGATTAGAGCCTCAAGAGAGTCCTTACCTTTATTTGGTTACAGAAATAATTAAAATGAAAACAATAAAAAGGCCGATTGTATATTGCGGACTTACATTGCAATAGAAAACATAGGCTGAATTTTGTATTTGCTCCCATCGCACATTAAAATTTCACAATATTTGTACCAAAGCAAGAAACGTTTTCTCAGCTAATCCTTACAGATGGAATGTGATAGAAAAGTTTTATACCAGTGCCAAATTAGAATTTTCACATTTTTTTGGGACACACGTTATTTGAATCCCTCGTGCACCTTTTAAGTACTTGTGTTTTGTAGGCTATATGAGCTGAGAAGTCAGGGTTATTTTGGGGGGTTAAGGATATGATCTTTGTGGGATCACATGGACCTCATGAGTGAAAATTACTGAAATGGGTGCATTGTGGGATGGACATTAAATTAGTCTTGATCTCAAAGGTACTCACTCTTGATGTATCTAGTCTCAGGTCCATTTGGCTGTAGAAGAAAAGGTAAAATAGGAATAGAGTAGTAGGAAATAAATGTTATCAAATATGCATGGGGTAAAACAAAGAACCACATTGCACACCAATACGTTCTATACTCACTGCCAAAAAAATACCCCCCCCCCCCAATATGGACTGCCAAAATAAACCCACATTGTTTGTAAGAAGCACAGAGTACGAGTCTGTGAAATTCATATAATAGACACCTAAACATGGTTGTGATTAAGTAAACAGCCACACAATTAGGCTAAAATCAATGGATATCTTTAGCAGGAGGCACAACTGTCCCCCTGAGAGTAGGAAAAACTGGGGTTTTAAGCAATAATATTGCAAACAATAAGGGTTTTTTTTACTTAAATGTGTTGTTTGTAATGTTTCACCCTCCTATGATTTACCCTGACGCCCCCCATTCTTAAGCTTCATTATAGGCTCCTCTATGTACAGGCCAATTTATTCATGCTAGTTACACAAGCTACACCGAGTAGACAGGATTACAACCCACTAGGCGTTTACCCTCGCCGGCCAGGATCCGTGTATTTTTGCCACATAGAAGGATAGTGTACACCCACAGCGGCTGTATACAACCGTCGTGGAGAGTAGCTCGTGGTACACCGGCTCTCCAGCGACGCGGTATTTTCTCATGGCCATTTGTTTTTTTGATAATTTTTGGCATATATTGCATTTTTTATTACATGTGTGGGAATATGGAGGTTTTTTGATGGATGCCCGATATGAATTTCGTAATGATTTTCCTTAAAAACGTTCAAAAAATGCTAACGGGAAGCAGAAAGATTAGAGGCCAAGGTAGCGCCCTCATTCATGAAATTTTCATCCACTCTCAAAATGGCGTCGTGGTATTACTGCCTACTGCCTTGGCCTGGGCTCAACATTCCCTGGAGTGGTGGGTCACTGAAGCTGGTCCGTAGTTCTATATGTAGTTTACATGCATTGTGTTTATTGTGTGGATGTATGTATGTATGTGTTGCATGTGTTGTGTGTTTGTGGGGGTGTGTGTGTGTGGCGTGTGTTTGTGTGTGTGTGTGGTCTGTTGAGTGGGTGTTGTTGTGTGGTGTGTGTTGTACATTGAGGCAGAGTGTTTGTGTTGGCCGGCAAAAAATGGTCTATTGCCGGACACAATTTTTAAAATTTTCGGCTTTTTTCACTTGCATGGTATACCAAATTTGTTTTTTGCCACGTGTGTTTTCTCAATCTGAATGTGGGGCTTTGGGAGTTGCAGCAACAAACAAATGCTAACATAATACAACTGCAAGAACTGCACAGATTGCAATCCTGTTTTAACTGTAGTTCCAACAAATATCCCACAATGACCCCAAGTCTTCCCTACTCTAACCTAATTTCTAATTCCAAACCCTAATCATACCAACTTACCCAATTAACAAATAGAACAAAACAAAAAGGGTGAATACCTCTCTGAAACTCATATCATGTCACAAGCAACAAAATTTGTGGTGCCAGAGACTAGAGGCATTGTGCAAGGTCCACTACCCCTACAATACCAGTTCCCAGTGTTATCAGTTTTCCTACCTTAATCATTAAATATGACATAGGGTTATGAAAAACACATGCAATCAAGTCAAAAATTGAATTGTAAGAATGGGGGGCCATTGTGGGAAAACATACTCCTCTTCCCATTAGCTTTGATCTTCTGCTGTTTGGCATTTATAGGTGTCTCGCTGCAAGACAAATTTCTCCACTTTCTTGGACACTGTAGGCTACTCTGAATAAGAGCCCCTAATTATCTAACCATTAGTATGGTACTGCCGCCGGGGCAGATCATTGCTAAATTCTTCTGAAGTGACCAAATTATTGTCTTGGGGTGTTAAAAAAACCTCAAACCCTTAGACATGCAATAGCGCTAATGTGTGCTTTCATTTTTTAAGAACTGCCGTCAGAATCATTTAGACCGTAGGTTTATGTGGGGGTCACTTGACCTTTTAATTAACAGCTATAATGGGGCAATTTCTGGATAAATACAACAATGATTTTTTATTTTACAAACAAACGCCCAAATTGTCACTAACTTCCCTTAAAAACACCATAACTTTCCCCAACTTCATACATATAAGGGCCCATCTCCGTTAAAGTTGTTTCAAGTTGGTCCCAACATGACGAAGATATCAACAGTAAGGAATTCCTGAAAATCATTGGACAATCGTAAACTTTAATATTCTCAGACCACGGATGGGTGATCTTAAAAATATATCCGATTTTAGTATATTGCCTAACGTTAACGATCGGTCTACCGTAATCTGTCGGCCTTTTTCTTAGTTGTGCTGTTCTTTATGAAAGTATGTGCTTCAACGACTTAGTCTCTATACGGTATCAGGGTTTTTATTACCTTCATACTAAGCATGGTGGTGGGATTCGACTTTATGTTCACACCATATGCAAGAGCGTGCAGGCGGGCGGTTAACGTATCTGTCGCGTTATGAACGTAACAGGAGGGATTTCTTCATTAATAGGCTGGAAATTGTTACGTTGAATCCAGATTTTTTTAATGCAAAACATGTATAATATAACATTGACATCTTCTCGATTTATCACATATTGGACATATGTATTCAGTTATTTTTCGCAATTTTGTAATCAACATTCGAATTATTGTCACGTATCTGTCCCTATCGTCTGCTCAATGGTGACAAGATGCTCTCAGAGAAACTCTTGCGAAACTTTATAAGCCAATATTGCAGTTTTAAAACTTAACATTAGTGCATATAGAGGCGATAAAATGCACAATGCAATCTGTGATATGCGCTCTTGTTGTAACGACAGGGACACATTTTAAAGAACGGGATTTTGTACTGGCGACATGGAGGAAAAGCAAGAATTTGCATCTTTATCCTTATTGCTTTGAACTTCTCCTCCCTGTTATAGCATCTAGTCCGGATCATTTTTGAAAACATAAAACTCCTCAGTATCATTATAGTCATAAACATTCATTCTTAAAGCCAAAAAACAAGCTTTAAACTGTGTCATGACTGTGATAGCGAACACTAACAACGACTTTTTGAACACTTTCTCGACAATGGACCATAATAAGTTGTATTGGAGTGAAACAAATGTGAGGCTAACAGTTAGGAAGCATTGTTTTATGTACTTCTGTCAGCGTCGGCAAGCATCAGCAGCAACACAACAGCAGCAGCAAAGCGGCAGCAGCAGTAAAACCAAATCCTGGTTTTGTCCCCTGCTAACGGGAATGGCCGGATTCACCTCACATTCACAGCAATACACTGTGTTGGGAGGATTTATGAACAAAAAAAATATTGGCCCGATGCCCTTACCTGTTGTCAATGTGCCGATGGCCCGTCCTGAGCTCCCAAAGCTGACCCCTTTAAGTAGATCTTTTTTTGTCATCAACCAGGGTACCACTAACCTCCTCGTCAGGATTTCGTTAGAAACCCGATGGAAGGTGACAGTTTAGGCAGTACATGTAGTACGTGACTTTAACCTGGATTTAACCAGGGGAGTCCTACATGAGGGGACCTTTTCCCATTTCAAAATACGGGTGAAGTTAAATGTAACGGGTGAGAAAATTCCTTATGGATTGGCCCCGGAACGACTCATCCAGAGGAACTTTCTCCACCTTTTACAAGCGCATTTTAAGAGTATGTTAGAAGCAAAATGTCCACGTCTTGTAGGACCTAACCCTTGTTAAACACATATCTACAGTTGACTCCCTTTCAGAATACGATCCATAATGTTTTACATACAGGGATAGACCCTGTTAACAATGTTTTCCTAAGCACCACCATGTCATGGGGAAAAACGTGCGCACAGAATGACCCCAATTCTCTTCTCTTACCTTCGAGCTTCATTTACTTTCTGCCACTAAGTCCTGGCCAGCTTTTTTAAAAACACATGGAGGTTTATGGCATACAGGCCCCATCTGCAAATCTCTGCATGTGTTAGATTCCTCACGTATATCACTTATTAAGAACACATGTGACAAATGTCAGCTATTTGCGATTGGGGCCTTCCTGCCTAAAAAAACCCTTGAACAGATGCCATACCCTTGGCAGTGAAAAAACAATTCCATTGATTGGACATAGCAACCATCATACTCCCTTTAAAACGATCTGTTTCCTTAAAGTACTTGTTAACCTTGGAGTTTGACTTAACTAATCAACATGTAGAGGGTGGGTTTTTAATCAATCCCATAATGCATTGTCAATGTGCTATACTGTACTTAGCGCATTTCATACGTATGGATACAAAGTTGGCCAAGAAGATTAATGCCACAAGTCATTTCATGATCTGCTAAAAAGTCCCTTAAGGGTGCAAGGAGAGATTTCAATCCATCCATATTTGTCTGTGATATATAGTGATTTCATATGATTAGTGATTCTCAATAGATTCCTTAACACTTGTTATTGGTTACAGAATAACTGTAAAATGAAAACAAAAAAGGCGATTTGTATATGCTTACATTTCAATAGAAAAATACAAAATACAACTTACAATTTAAAAATTAAAGAAAAATTTTTTTTAAAAACAACACAAAAAAAACAACAAAAATAAATTTCACAATATTTGTACCAAAGACACGTTTTTCACAGCTAATCCTACAAGATGTGGATATTTTGATAAAAGTTTTATAACAGTGCCAAAATATAGAATTTTCATCACATTTTTTTTTTGGGACCAACCGCGTTATTTGAAATCCCTCGTGTGCAGCACCTTTAAGTACTTGTGTTTTGTAGGCTAATATGGTGTATAAGCAGGGTTTATTTTGGGGGGTTTACGGATATGATCTTTGTGGATCACATGACCTCATTGAGGTAAAATTTCACTGAAATGGGTGTCATTGTGGGATGGACTTAAAGTTATTTCCCTCTGATAACAAAAGGATAATCACTCCTTCTGTATCTAGTTCAGGTCCATTTTGGCGTAGAAAGAAACGGTAAAAATAAACTAGATTTAGTGGATGAAATAAATGTTAATCAATAATCATGGGGTAAAACCAAGAACCCTACATTGCACACCAATCGTTCTGATACTCACTGCCAAAATAACCCCCCCCCCCAATAGGACTGGCCAAAATAAAACCCACATATGTTGTATTGGCAAGAGTTACGAGTCTGTAATATATAATAAACACATAAACAGTTTTGTTGATTAAAGTTTAAACCGCCACACCATTAGCTAAAATACTGGATATCTTTAGCCAGGAGGCACGTCCTGAGAGTTTAGGAAAAAACTGGGGTTTAAGCAATATTGCAGCACAAAAATAAGGGTTTTTTTTTACTTAAATGTGTAAGTTTCACCCACCCTCCTCTGATTTTAACCTGGTGCCCCCCCCATCGTCAAAGCTTCCTATATTGGCTCCTCTATTACAACAACACAGTACAACAAGAAACGAAGAACACTGCAATTTCTCATGCTAGTTACCACACCCGCTACCACGGTAGATATGGATTACCCACCCACTAACGTACACTCGCCGGCCAGATGCCGTGTATTTTTTTGCCACATCGACGGATAGGTACACACAGCGGCTGTCTCCTTCGTCGCGGAGTAGCTACATGTTTACACCGGCTCTCAGCGCTCAGTATTTCTCAATGGCCATTTTGTTTTTTTGATATTTTTTTGGCATATATTTTCATTTTTTAATTACTGGTGCGGGAATATGTATGGTTTTTGATGATGCCCCGATATAATTTCGTAATGATTTTCCTAAAAAACGTTCAAAAATGCTAAACGGAGCCCGTGTATAGCGCCCTCATTTCATAAATTTTCATCCACTCTCAAAAGTGGGCGTCGTGGTAAATCAAGGGGTACTACGGGTAGCTCTGCGTGTCCTACTCCGTACTGTCACTCAACATCCCCTTCTCTCCATCCTGTGGCAACTACAGGTTAGCCATTGGGGTAGGTAAGGCAGAGTAGCCACATTACTGTTTACCTAATAACTGTTTACTTAGTAAGCCTAGCCTGCAGCTACCGCCTCGCAATTGGCCCAGTGTGTACTGTGCAGTAGCTGCCGCGGTAGACATGGTGTAGCTGCCTTATAGACTACCGCGTGAGTAAGAATCCGGCCGTGTAGGGTTGCAATTTTTGTGGGCACAAAACTATATATCTATCATTTGTTGAAGTGCCGCTTTAAATTTGCAATAGCTATTTCTGAAGATATCTATAAATAAACGAAGGTTCGAGAAATGTAAAATGCACCTTTAAAAGTGTGATGTCACTGTGCAGACTAGAAAGTAAGGCAAACAAAATGTTTGTTGGCCGTACCGACCAAACTCACAGATACCTGCCGACTTAATTGGTTTTAAGCCATTTGCATAAACAAAGACCGCTGACTGACCTGTAAAATTTTCATTTTAACTAAAAAGAAATTAACAAAGATGAAAAACATCAAAACCATAACACAAGAACCATAGCAAAGCAAAATAAAATCAATCTTTGCCTTCATGTTGTATTCATTTTACGTACAGTAATAACAGTTGAAGTTGTCTTAAAAAGAAATGCGGTATTTCCAGAGAGAGCAACCCCCCAATTTGTTTTTCAAACCTGCATTTTTTTGCATATTTGAAATGCTTCCCAATTTATTAGTTACCCCTTAAGTGAAATAGCTAAGTATGCCATAGTTTCTGTAGTAAGATCATAAAGATGATGATTTTGCATTTTCTGTGGTGCATTTACTAAAATCACGCATCCATTTTCTATGGACGATTACGATAACAGGGCAAGTCTAAAACATAGTTTTTTTGGTTTTCCTCTGTTCTTTTTTGACAACAGGGGCGTAGCTGCCATAGGGACAGAGTGGACAAATTCCACGGGCCCCGAGAGGTTGGGGCCCCCAGAGATTCAAGAAAAAGAGAGAGGAAGGGAGACAAAGAGAAAGGAAAAAAGAAAGAAGATAGAAAAAATAGGGCGTATATCGAGACGGAGGGTGAGTTATTTTGCAATATTTGCCAAACGGGGCCTATGCTATCATGCTGTATTTATTAATTCCGGACCCTTCTAGAATGTCTGATACGTACAGATATTGAGAGGCCCTATTTTAAAGTGAATGCAGGCAAGTCTTCATTTGATAACCGATATGCTACAGGCCCTATTTTAAGTTCAAATGTAAGCAAGTCTGCATTTAAAAATTACTATGGGCCACTTACCAGGGCCCCTAATACCAAATCATAATGCCTGATAGGGCACTGCCGTGGTTGTTTTTTATTATTCTGTACTTAAATTTGGATCCTTTCTGGGCCTAGTTGCCCAATGGCAAATTCAGACCTGCATGCTACTCATTAATATCTATCACTAGTTTTTCAAGAAATGAGGACTTGGGGGCCCTGAAAGTTCTAGTGAAAAAACAAGTTTGTAAGAAAGAAATGCCCTTTGAGGCGCCCTTAAGACTAAAGCATAATTTGGTTTAGCATGGATTTAGTGATCCGTGTTATGTGCACCAAGAATAACTTGTTGTGTGTTCTCCTTAAATTTTGGACCCCTTTTTCGTTGAAAATATTTGGCACATGGTGACTGCTTGCTACTTTTTAATGTCTAGGCAACTATTTTTTTGCTAGAATAATACGGAATTGGTCCCGATCGTTTTAGAGAAATTAGAGTTTTGAAGAAGAGACGGGCCCTGGAGGAGGCCCTTCAGACTAAAACATACTTTAGTTTAAGCATGGATTTATTGACCCATGTTGTTGGGCACAAGATGATTGTGTTTTCTCTTAAATTTTGGACCCACTTCTTGCTTAATGACACAATGGCACAATGGTATATTCAGCCTGAGGCTATTTCATTAAAGTCTAACCCAGTTTCTTTCTGTCAGAACTGGAATTGGGGCCCCGGAGATTAAGGCCTAAGAGGAATAAGAGAAAGGGAGAGTCACCTCTAACCCGTATTTTTAAAATTGTGAAAATTCCAAACATTTCCAATGTAGGGGCTCTCAAAGTTTTATATAATATCTTGTCATTTTTGCAATTCATAACGTCTACAAACCTGACCCTTGCTTTTGCAAACAATGGACACTATCTCCTTCACCGTACTGTTCTCGACCGCTTTCCGAAGTCCCAACCCAGACCACACTGACTCTCATGAGAGCCTTGCTAAGACTATACCAACAAAGCCAGTGCAAAGGTGGAACTTCCGCAGTCCCGACGGGGACAGTTTCAGAAACCTGTGGATTCCAAAGTGCCCACCTCCCGACAAACCACCTCCTCCAAATGTGGACAATTCTTACACAGCCAACTGTGCCAACTCTTTATCAACATAGCCAATAAGACCATCCCACATGGCTGCTTGGTCGCAGTTTATCCCATCCTGGGATGAGGATGTGACACTCTTTACAATGATTTCCTGAATTCTGAACCCGGGGAAGAAGCTTAATCCAATGCTTCAGATCTGTCAAACTGCTTGGACAGGAAAAGTCGTAAGCAACTGGGAGGAGACGGTTCCAAGATCGACTTCCCCACTCCAGCAGGAAGGCCTGGAAGAACATAAACCGCCTCACCGGAAGAATTTCAAACCATCGAATGTCCAGTGACTGCCATGCCAACTCAATTGCTGAGCAACCCCTCGCAAACGGTCGTTTCATCATAACATTGATAAGGATCACACTACCATCTGTCAAAAAATAGATCACCAAACTTTGTCGAGGCCCTGGCGTGGACGGGTCACTTTCAACAATCCTTCTCACTAGATGGAGCTTACCTCTGCTATCAGCCACTAAAGAGTGGAATGGCCCAGGGCCCTGATAACATACCAGCAGATTTCTTGAGCAATGGGCCCACGATGTCTAGATTGCTCCAGGGAGTTCTACACATGTTGCCTCACCAACCAGTCCTTACCCAAGGTCTGTAAGAGAGCTACTATCATCGCACTCCCTAAACCAACACGCCTGTGACAACCCTAAGAACTAACGCCCAATATCACAACTGTTTGTTCCTCCTTCAAACTCCTCGAGAGGATGATCCTGGCTCGGCTGGAGCCCGTCGTCCAACCCCATCTGCCTGACGAACAGCAGGTTTCGCGTGGGCCGAGCCTGTCCACCAGATTGTAAACTCACAAATTAATATATGAAAGCTTTGAAAAGTGCCGTAAGGCAGGGGTCATCTTGGTGGACCTTACTGCAAGCATACGGACACGTGTGTCACCAGGGCTTGACACTCAAGCTCCTTCATGACCATCCCGGATCGTCACGTTGTACAATTCATATGTACATGCTTGCAAACCATAGCTTTTATCTCAAAGACACAGTGATGGCACGAGTAGTCCGCCTGCGTCCGTCTGAGGAACGGATTACCACAAGGATCTGTACTGGCTCTTATGCTGTTCAACTGTGTATATCAGCGAATTACCTCAAACAAAATCTAGACAATATGGCTACGCGACGATCTTGCCCTCCTCCCCTTGACAGCAACTGGACAGTAGGAAGCACACTTACTACAGACATGGGCCTACTTGCAGCATATCTGAATACCTGGAGACTTAAGTTGAGTGAAGCCAAGACCACCGCTACGGCCTTCCACCTCAACAACACAAAGAGGCTCATCGTCAGCGTCAAATCCCCCGCATGGAGCGCCTCTGCCATACATCCTACACCAACCAACCTACCTGGAGTCAAGCTTGATCGCAGCTTACATACCGGATCACCTCGAGTCCGTATGCGCGCACGGTATCTTCGAGTAATAACCTCCTGTGCAGACTAGCTGGATCTTCATGGGTGTCAGCCCAACTACCCTACCCAACCACCACTGGCCTTGGCTCCTGTCTACAGCACTGCTGAATTATGCCGCCCCAGCATGGTGCAATAGCTCTCACACAAAGATGCTGGATACTGTACTCAACTAGACCTTGAGATCCATCACTGGCTGCCTCCGTCCCTAACTCCATCTGAATTCCTACCAGTGCTTCAGGCATTGCAACCTGCAGCCCTACTACGAGAGAACACCACACGCACAAACTAGTGTATAAGGCCCTGCTGGAAACAAGCAAACCTGCGCATAACACCGTCCCCCCCCCCCCCCCCCCCCCCCCCCAAAAGAAAAAAAAATCACAACACCAACCTGTAGACAGAGAACTGCGCCTCGCCGCCCTTTCTGCCGACACGCCGCCAAACTCTCCCAGTTTTCCCCTTCACTCTTACAGATATGGAATACTGCCTGGCTTGATACTCCAGACCAGACCAATCTCTATCACACCTAAGACCGAACACCACCTGGCAGCAATCTCCACCTTGCAAGGAATGGGTCACCTTAACCGGATTCGCCAGGAGTCGGTCGCTTCAACAGCATTATGCAAGATAGAGCAAGATCCAGTAAGCTTCCCACAATGCATTGCTTCATTGGCAGTTTTTGTGGTTACAGGTTTTCATGTGAATCGTTAGGGATAAAACACTCTTAAAATGAAAGTTTGTGATAGTACTGTCATTTAGCTATGTTTCAATCACTAACGATTCACATCAGTAAACTGTACAAAAACCTCCATTGGTAGCAATGCATTGTGGGAACTACTGATTTCTCTTTTGGCACCGATTGGGGCTGCGGCCAACGCCACCTGCCCATGTTGGCTCTCCATCGCAGACTGCGGATCACATGCTCAATGAGTTCCCTACCTTTCGTCATAGATTTCTCTAACCCCAACCAACTAACAGTGGAGTTTGGCTCAACGCTTTCAACAACTGTTTTAGCTGCTGCCCACATACGCAAGAAGAAGATTCCTGCAGAGTTGATATTAAAAAGTAAAGAAATACGCAGTGTTTCCGTGCCGAGAGGACGTTAAAGAACGTTTAAATCGTAACAAAATGTAAGTGTATTTCAGATCTATTATGCGGAGGCAATCAATAAAGTTGAAATTAAGTACTGTGCTGAAGAAAATGTCAAAATGACTTGTCGTCCACAGATTAAACACAAGGTATGTATGTGTGAGTGTGTTTTTTATTGCTTAAACTGCAACTCGCGATTCCATATGTTACCTTAATTACAAGATGCTGTGATGATATTAAAAAAAAATAAGTCTTGTGTATTTTGTTGGGTTGCGTGTTGAATAGGTGAGGGGTGCGATGCTGATTTTCGACTATGATTTGAGACTGTGAACTTTGAACCAAGTTTTTCCCTTGATCCAAGTTTTCCGTACAATAGGGGCCCCAGTTGTGTTTTGTCCACGGGCCTCTGAAAATGCTAGCTAACGCCACTGTCTCTTATCCAGATAAACCTTTGTAAATGTTCTCGGAAGTGTTTTCTACCACTTATCAAGTGCAAATTGAGAGAACTTCAATCTCAAAAAATCATCTCCTTTTTTCCTATAGACTTCTTACCGACCGACCTAATATTTTTCCTTTGGCTGGGCCCATAGTTAGACCTTTTCCCAGGTTTTGCTTTAAACCTGTACAACCTACACTTCACGATTTTTTTTTTCAAATATCTTGTATTCCACTTTAAAGATTTCTCTGTTTTTAGTTCACTAGTGGTTTACTACTAGACTCAGTCCTACGGGGGTTAACATATTAACGTTTTCTCTTTCTGTATAATAACCAACGTCCCCGTGGTTCATACGGATGCGCATTCTCTCGGTCCC